>CM062930.1:34727500-34800000 GCA_031878705.1 Tapirus indicus
TCACTCCTTTAGGTTTCTCTTCTCAATAATATATGAACTTAGCAATTAAATAACTGGACATCACACACATACACACACAAAACCCTACATTTCAGCTGCCAAGAATCTCTCATTAACTTATTACAAGTATCAGCTGAATTTACTAAATTTATTTTCTTAATTATTTTATTCTGGAAAAAAGTAGAAATATTTATTTGGCTGTCTTTTCACTGGGATGTAATTTCACCGTTTTTCTACATTCGCTCTACTGTCGAACCTAAATGTTGATGGTTAAGTTATCTTGACATGAACCATTTTGATGCTTAGAAAAAACTCACCACTAAGCATTTGATGGTATTTTTTATTAATTGGATAAATGAATTGTGAGATGTGTGATTGCATGATGATGTACTCATTTAGTTGTTGCTTTTTGCTTTTACTAATCTCTGTCATATTGGATTTATAAATGGAATGGAGTGACCTTTGAAACTGTGATGGAAATGAAGAGATAAACACAACTTGAAAGGACAAACCAATTAATATCAATGTGTTTGTTACACATACATGAGGAATTTTAATCCTTTGCTCTCTACAGTAAATTTGTGATTCATTTGTTGAGTAAAGGAGCACACTTTTTGATAGTTACAGATTTTAATCTTATTTTTTCTAAAAATATATAATTTTATATGGCATCACTGTGTATATCACACACAATTAGGTTGTTTTTAGTGCATGAAAAGTTGGCATTCCCTCTAAAAGTTTTGACAATATCAAAATAAGAAAACAGCTATGTATACATACATATTCAAACATATATGCATATAAGGCATATATTTATCTGCTTTCATATTATATTTTTCATATTAAATAGAATTAAATAAATTAAAATATTATATTTTTCATATTATATTTTTATTTTTTTGTGAGGAAGACTAGCCCTGAGCTAACATCCATTGCCAATCCTCCTCTTTCTTTTTCTTTTTGCTGCGGAAGACTGGCCCTGGGCTAACATCCCATCTTCCTCTAATTTATATGGGACACTGCTACAGCATAGCTTGACAAGGGGTGCATCTGTCTGCACCTGGAATCCAAACTTGTGAAACCCCGGGCCCCCGAAGCGAAGCTCGAGAACTTAACCACTATGCCACTGGGCCAGCCTCCATATTATATATTTTTAAATAAATATATTATAATCTTGATTATAGTGAATTCTTGAATAGACCTATCTTTTGTATATTTAGACTCACAACTGATCTTTTGCCATTGTCCATTGAATACTTTCTAAAAATCCTGATTCAGGAATCATAGGTAAAGTATTTATTATTTTAACTTGTTGACCTGTAATGTTAAAAAGCATTTTTCAAAATCAACAAATATATTTGGACATGCTTTAAAAATAAATCTGAGTAGCCATTTATCCTTTCTTCTTACCTTGTGCTCTCTGTCTTTGCCTTCCCCATTTTTTACCCGATTGGGCTTATTTTCTTTAAAAACAAACAAAAAACCCAAGCTATTTCTCCTGTGGTGTGAATTTTTAGAACACTTATACATTCTATCCCTTTTAATAGCTTAATTATAGAATATAATCAATGTAATATACAGGTATTGAAATATTGCCATTGATGCACAACAAGGAAAAAAGTTATACAAGCTTGACATTTTAAAACACCAGCATTGAAAGACTTTCACTTCTAATTGATTTTTAAAAGAGTTCCCTGGAAAAGTGAGCTCAGAAATGTTTATAACAGCTTTGGCAACATTCCAAAATGTTTACCACAAAGTGTAACTCAGCAGTTTCTGAGTTCTCCCATCAACTGAGAAAGATGTGTCCCATAATTGGCTTAATCCAAGTTGATATTGAACCCCCCACATAGATGTCATTTTTTTTAACGATATAAATTCTCAAAATGATTACTGCAAAGTAAGAAGTGTTTTTACTTTTACCAGAGAGAAATTTTTAACAAGAAAGTTATGGATGAACAAAGATTATCTATCTTTTTCTATTTTTCTAAAAATATCTTTTTTCTCATCCCCTTTACCTTTTTCTTCAACCTACTGACCTTCAAAACTTTGCTTGGTAAAACTGGCAACAAGATGATTTTTTAGATATGTTACTAGCATAGGCCTCCTTATGTTTGATTGCAGGTGTGAAAAACTTCCTTAGACAGCTAAAAAAATTAATGGATATGACATCCATTCTATTTTAACAAGCAAGCCTCCAAAATACGAGTAACATTGACCACAAGCAATTACTTTAAAAGGCTACTGCTAAGTATTTCAGGAAAAATGATTCCGTTGACTAGCTGTTTGTCAGTTCCTGTACGTTTTTTATTGATTGCTTTTGAATATATAGCCCCATGATTGAAAATGTTGCTGGTAATATCTTCTCTTTACAGTGCGGAACCCACTTCCTGTGATTGATAGGAGATAAATTGACACAGAAATGAATATACAGTTTGTTTAGATCTCTACTTTCTAATAATATTAATTTCGTAGTGTGATGCTTATTTGAAACTAAGTCATAGAATAGTTGGGAATTTTGTAACTAGTTTACCCTTTCAGGTCTTTTGTTATTGTGTGTGATTTTCTCAGCTGTGAGTCAGCACAATAATGTGATATTTCAAAGTATGATCAGCCAGAATGAGTCATTTATTTGTAAACATTTCTTTTTGAGATGAAAACTGTAGCATAATTGTATAACATCTACTTATTCCCCCAGGAATCTGGAGTGATTTTTATTTGAAATTTCCGTATCATAAACTCATGCCGTGCAGGCAGTATTACATTTAGTCAATAACTAGGAATTCTGATTAGTTGGATATAAATCACTAATGTTGAGAAATAAAGGTGATAAAAACAATGAATAAAAAAGAAACGAATTGATAAAAACGGGTAAGGAAGTCATGCAGTAGACAATATTACCTAATTTGTCAAAACAATCCATTACCTACCTAATACAAGGTGCGTATGAGAAATAGATTTGCATGAAAATGTTGTCCCTCAATACAAAATTCATGTCTGTTTTTCTCCAAATTTGAACTCTAAAACTGTATTAGAAACAGACATTTAAATGTCATCATACTCTCTAATCATATATAGGTAGATATATATATATTTGCCTGCTTTTACACTATTCAGAACCCGATGCCTTATTCTTCCCTGATTTACATTAAAATAAAATTAAACAAACCAAAAAAACCCCTGAATGTAGTTGGACATCGTTTAGTCTCTCAGTATAGTCGTAGTGGACCCCAAATTCTAAGATTCACATGTGCCTAATTTTCACGTGTCCAGTATTCCACGGATACCTTGATTTCCTCTTCTGTTAATCCTCAGACTCCCCCAAACTTTATTAGTACTCTGTAATATTTATTGCTGTCCCTCAAAAGAGTGAAAGAGAGAGAGTGAGAACATGTATGTAAAAACTGAGAGGCAACACAACTTTGTGGTTCAGTGTTGAGAGCACAAAATCTGATGCCTAACTGCTCAGGCATGAAGAGTGTCTCTGTTCTGTACTACTCTTCCTATGACATTTTTGGCACCTTCATCTTTCTGTGTCTCAGTTTGCTCATCTATGTTATAGGTATCATAATTAAATATTTCATAGGGCTCTTTGGAGGTTATTTGGGTTAAATTAGTTCTCAGAACACAGCCTGAACACATTGTAAGCACTATACTAAAATTTCTTAAATAGAAAATAAAAATAAAATAATAAAGTGGACACACATACATACTTACAAGTGTCTTCCAAAAGTTGGGAGTTTCCAGTATTCCCAGCATCTCAACATTATTTGAAATCATATATAATATTTCCTCCTCTACGTGCCTTCAACACTCCTTGGTTATCCAGGATCTTCACTAGTTGATCCTGATTGAATAAGTATCCAAAAGGTGTTTTATTGATTATTTGCTGCAGTATGAGCCTAGTGTCATGCTCAGAAAATATGCTACCAGATTTAGATTACATTGCTACACTTTTAACAAGCATATACACGTAAGAAGAGGAAAGAAGTTAGTTATTTCACTGGCACGTTTTTTTAGAAATCAATAATCAGCCCATAAACTTTTAATTGAAAAGTTTTGTCTCGTTTTATGTTATCAGACAAAATACATACTCCAACTCTAAAAACAGACATTACTTTATTCAGTGCACATAAGGCTTCCTTTAATTAGCACTTAATAAGCTTGGTTTAACTGGGATTTACAGAACAACAGTGGTCATTAACATTAGCCAGATTAAGACTGTGTTAATTACTATTGATAGATAAAATAACGTGTAAAAGTGGTTTAAATTATTCCTATACTATGAATTTAAAAGAAGTTTGAAGCTTTTAAATGGAAGTTGTATTTTATTTATACTTTAAAATTGAATATTGACTTCTATACGTATAGGAGTAACAACAGGACACATGATTTCACGGTTTAAGTGTTACAGCTTCTTTAGGTTTACCATGAATAAGGTAATCTTAAAATACATAATTTTGGACAATTTCTTAAGATTTACATACGAACATTTTTCATTTACTTTTATGATTTATGGTATGTGATTTTAGTTAGAAACAAATAGATATCTTAATTATACATTATCTTCAAAAGACTTAGTTACTTCCTTTTTAGTAACTGAGAGATCCAAATGATTTTCTCTATCTTGAAAAGATTTTTTACGATTGTGACCATTTTATATCAATACTGTCTTTTATTGTTAATAGCTACCCTCATACCTATTTTCCTTATCATATTTGGGGTTAATAATAACTGAAGTTTAGCTAGTTTTTTCCTTCCATGCATCAGTTCTCAGGTGTTATATCAAGTAAAGTTATTCCTCAGGATTCCTCAAACAGTTTCTGTGTCACTCGTTCCCCCAACCATTTTCTTGAAACGGCTCTTGCAGAATGTATATGTATAATTAACGTTAATCAAAGCAGGTCAACCACTCATGAAGTCTAAATTGACAAAACCAATGGAATTCTCCTCATTTTCATTCTATAGAAAGTTACACAATCCAATAATTAAATTTTATAGATAATTTTAATATCATATCCTCTCCTCTAAATGATCTAGATTACTCTCTTCTATTTAAGGATTCATAACAAGAAATTTAGTGTGGTCCCAGGCAAAATGAATCATAAATAAATACAACCTCACACCCCCACATGGACTTTGACTTTGGTCAGTCTTCTCCAAATTCAATAAATGGCAACCTTATCTTCCTCTTTTTGCTTGAGGAAGATTGTCCCTGAGCTAACATCTCTGCCAATCTTCTCTATCTTGCATCTACTTTCATATGTAATATGTCACTATGTCTGTATATTCTTCTTCCAAAGCATATGTAGGATTCATATTCCTCTCTCCACTGCATCCACTGCCAATGTGGTACTGCAAGTTAACGCCTCCCACATGGGCCACTGCAATAACCCCTAATCCAGCCTTCTTTTATCTTTTGTCTTTGTCTTTTATAATCCTCTCTCATTATAACAGCTACTGTGATGATTGTAAATCTTAAATCAATTTATGAGATTTGCCTTTGTAAAAGCCTTCAATGGCTTTTCATTGTGCTTAGAATAAAACTCAACTTTCTTAGCCTGGCCTGAAAGCTCTGCATAATAAGGAATGTACTCCATCTCCTCTCCCCAAACTCTTCTGGGTTACTCTTTCCCTTTCCTTCCTCTCTCCACACTGGCCTTTCTTCAGTTCCTTAAACATACCACATACCTTTTTTCCCCTAGGTATTCTTAAATCTGGCCAGTGGGACATTCTTTTTGTTTTTGACTTCCTAGCTCCTACTCAGTTTCCAGTCCCTGCTTAAATGCCCTTCCCTGAATGCTGAATTTAAGTTAGTTCTCCAACTCTGCCCTCAACTGGTTCCATTCCATACCACCCTGTTCTTTCTGTAACACTTTGAAGATTTTATAAAAACATCTTTATTTGCAAGTCTCTTTACTTCATGACCATCCTCTTCCATGAGACCATCAGCTTGCTGAGCGCAGGGCTGTCTCAGCTATTTTTTTCCCTCAAATGCAATGGAAGTTTATTTTTTGCTCACATAATTTTTTAAAAATTATTCTACTGAGGTCATATTGGTTTACAACATTGTGTCAATTTCAGGTTTAGACTATATTATTATATTTCAGTTTCTGTTTAGACTGCATGTGTTCACCACCAACAGTCCAGTTTTTGTCTGTCACCATACATATGTGCCCCTTTACCCCTTTAGCCCTCCCCTACTCCCTTCTCCTCTGGTCACCACTAATTTGTTCTCCTTATCTATGTGTTTGTTTATCTTCCACATATGAGTGGAATCATGTGGTATTTGTCTTCCTCTATCTGACTTATTTTGCTTAGCATAATAGCCTCAAGGTCCACCCAGGTTATTGCAAATGGTATGATTTTGTCTTTTTTATGGCTGGGTAGTATTCCGTTGTGTATATATATATATATATACACCACATCTTTATCCATTCATCCGTTGATGGGCATTTGGGTTGCTTCCACATCTTGGCTATTGTGAATAATGCTGCAATGAACAGAGGGGTGCATAAGTCTTTTTGAATTGTTGATTTCATGTTCTTTGGATAAATACCCAGTAGTGGGATAGCTGGATCATATGGTATTTCTATTTTTAATTTTTTGAGAAATATCCATAGTGTTTTCCGTAGTGGCTGTGCCAGTTTGCATTTCCATCATCAGTGTATGAGGGTTCCCTTTTCTCCACATCCTCTCCAACACATATTTCTTGTCTTGTTAATTATACTGGCTCAGCTACATTGACTGGCATGTATTGTCAATCTGTGGTTGTTTAACAGATACTCCAGGAGGAAAATAAGATTTTGGAATTAGAAGGAGACTTGAACTAGCATTTGATATGTACACCTCTAAGTTTAGGCAGCAGGCAGTGGTGTGCTGGAGCTGGCTAACAAGATCAATTATCGAATTGTCAAAAATTCTGTAAGCTAATTGTTAAAAAAATCACTATTAAAAATTAAAATATATAAATTTAGAAATAAATAAAAACAATTGTTATAAATACTCAACACTTTAAAAAAATACGCCTGAATAAATGTTTACTGAATGAGTGCCCAGTTAGGCAGGAATACCTTTTTATGTGTATCTTTGTTACTACTGGCTCTCTTTTTACCCATGGAATTCCTCCATATTCTTACCAATTAGAATATTTCTTTCATTTCAGAGAGAGATTCAAGCTGCATTTTGTTCAATGTCAGCATTTCAGGGTTTTACTATGTAAAATTTGTATTCTCATTTTCACATCTACTTTTTCTTTTCATTTAATCTGAGACATAAAATGTTAATATTGTTGGCATTTCCATTTTACAGATGAGTAAATTGGATTTCAGAAGAGATAATTTCTTGCCTGACATTTTGTGACTTTTAAGGTAGTGTAACTGAAGGCAGGGTCCACTGTTTGAACTCTTACTTTAGTGTTTATTCCAGGTTATTAAAATAGGGAAAAGAAGTTTCATTCTTTTTAAAAAAATATTAAATAATTAGAAATTCAGGAACTTGATTTCCAGTTTAATTTTACCAGTACCTATCTCAGGTAACCTTGAAGACATAATGTAACATTTATGTATCTTACTTTACTAAGTTTGGTTAATTTCAGAGCTCAGAATTAAAAGCTCTCAATTTGTATAATTCTATGAATACATAATGTGGTATAATATAAGTAAATGTTGTCTTCAAGTCACTCAAATCAAACTCCATATTATGGAGAGGGGAGGTAGGATGTTACTATAGAAATTCAGGTGTAGAGTATATTAAAGCATTTAGATTTTTGTGGACATAATTCATAGACTACAGAGAATTTGAAAATAAAATTTGAGTTGGTACCCTATCAACTTTATTATTTATCACTTTCCATTTTTTCACCTTTGCCCAACAAATTGCTCTAAAAAATATAAACTAAAATATCTTTTGTGACTCTATATTTTTATTTAATAACTATTTTATTAATCCATCCTTCTACGATTGTCCCTCAAATAATATGTATTCTCTACATCTGAGCTGTTTTACACGATTCATTCCTTGGATTATGCTATAAACTCTTTGTGGCAGGGACCTTGTCTTTTTATATGCTCTATAAAGCACCATGCATACCTAAGGAATTTTATGAATAATAATAAAAAAGGAGGCAAAAAAATAAAGCTTTCATCAGCAGTGTTTTATTTTGCATGTGAATTTAGGGATGAATTCATGCTATTGTCCATATTTCTGGAGAAACAGCTGTTTATATTACAAAAGTTGACTATGAAGAAAGCATGTAATATTAAATCTGAAAATTTACATTGCTGGTATAGGAAAAATAAATGAAGCAATACAATTTGCTTTTTCCTGTCCATTATAAAAATATTGCCAAGTCTGGCATGTGGTTCATAAAATCAAACATTTTCTAACACAGCTGTGCATGAGGAAATGAAATATTGCAGGTATAAGAAACCACCTGTTTGCCAGAACAGGAGTTTCAAAAAAGATAAACAGTAGAATTTTATACAGGTCACTGTTGAAGGTCTATTCTACTATTAATACTAAAACCTTAGCACTTGTTCTTCAAACAGTTGTTTTACATGTGAATTGAAGGCTGAATAAGCCCATGGGTGATTCACTAATAAACACCATTGGTTTTTCTATTCAGTACACAAGATGATATTGAATACAACTGTCAAAGATAATTTTGCAACCAATTCAGTTTTAAACGCCAAAATTATAACAAACCACAAATTCCTGTTTACTTGAAATGGTCTCCTTTCCCTGCTTTATCTTAGTTGCAAAACTCTCATGAACTTGACAGTGTTCTCCCTTGATGAAGAGAAAGTCTGAAATATGCCATAAATCATACTGAGCTACCAGAGAAATTCAAATTGCTGTAAGCACAAGTGCCCAGGGACCGCTTATGCACTGCCTAAGCCATAATGCAACGTTCACAACGAGATCATTGCATCATAATCTCATTCTGACTGTGATTTGCTTTGTGTGTAGGGGGCTCAAATGTCAGAGAGAGAGATAAGAGCGATGGTCAGGTTAGATTTCTCTCCTATTTCACATTAAACAAGTGATCAGAAATACACATTAACCTATACTGAGTATTTCAGAAATTAAAAACTTCTCCAAAGTTTTCTCTGCATAGGACATTTCTTGAGTATGTCTCATGCAGGTAAGTATATCACCAGAATTTCAAGGGACAGTTGAAAGAGCTTTTAATATATTTTTGCATCTTGTTACTAAGTGTTATTAAATAAGTATACTTTTCATACCGTAACCACCAAGCCTAGTGAAGGTGTATATCAAACAAACAAAGCCCGAGAATATTTCTATCAGTATAAATATCCGTATTTAGAAAAATTATTGCAAAATTGCAATTACATCCAAACTTTATGTCTTTGTGTTGTAATAATATATTGAATTTTCACCAGTGCATGTCTATGCAGAAATGCATATGTATATTTGTGTATCTATGTATGCTGTCTAATAAAGTCAAACATAACTTAGAATATAATTTTTATAAGCCTCTATAAAACATACAAATATCACTGTTTTGTTGTCTACTTCTCATTTAAGATCAGAGCAGATAGGTATTACCTTCTAATTCTACTTGGTGGTTAAAACAGTTTACAGAATCCTAACTGTTATGCTATCCATCTTTTCAATTTGGAAATTCTAGAAAGACAATCATATCAACTGCAAATAAGAACACTTTTTTGCCCCTCTTCTATCAGGGTGGTTTTGCGTCTTATTTTTATTTCATATTTCAGTATTTCATCTGAATGAATTGCCCAGACTTTGAAAACAAAGCTGAGTATTGGTTTTCTGCCTTTGGATTTATGGAGAATATGTCTCTTATTTCTTCCTAATATATGATATTCTCTGAGGGTATCTGGAAGTATATTTATCAAGATGAGAATGGTTCCCTCTCTTACTAACTTAATATCAAGAATGAGTTTTTAATAATATGTATTTATGCATTTATCAAGGTACAAAGTTAATTTCTGAAGACTTCAGTTTATTAGCTATTTGTGTTTACTAGAAAAATAGCTGATATTATATGTCTATTTCAGTCTTCAATCTAGACTAAAGGACCATGGTTTCTTATTTACAGTATGTACACAGCACTAGGAAAACATCAACATATATCCATATTTGTATATCATTGTGATACACATATGTACTTATACATACATAAATATGTATGCACGTATACAAGTACAGTCATGTGCTGCATAAGAATGTTTCTGTCAACGATGGATCGCGTATACAAGGATGGTCCCATAAGATTGGTACCATATAGCCTAGGTGGGTAGTAGGCTTTACCATCTAGGTTTGTGTAAGTACAGTCTATGATGTTCACACAAAGACAAAATTGCGTTGATGCATTTCTCAGAACATATCCTCGTCGTTAAGCATCACATAACTGTAATAAATTAAAATAAATTCAGTGATGACCTGCTATGGTGACAAAAAGGGAAAGATCAGCCTTCTATTCTAGGGATATGGACAGTGCGGACTTTCTTCTATCTCTATTTTTCAGTCTCCATAGTTCCTATTCAAGGACTGGGCACATAATAATCCATTTCATATGAGTTAATCAATCATATTTATTAGTGGTTTAGAATAACTTTATTATAATATTGATGCTGTTGCTTAACACCTCTGTTATAAAATGTTACTTACTTTAAAGAAAAGGTTATTATTTTTCTCCTTCTAGGTTTAAAATAAAGCAAGAGAAAACAAAACACTCAATTCACACATATTTTGTCCAAATTTGCATGTGGATTAGAGCTCCTTTCATGTCTTCCTCAGTTATACAATGTCTTTTAAAATGCCGATACAGTTATTTCTTATATCCCCGAACTAGGCCCACATGTTTATGGCACGTACTCAGTGACTTCGCTGTGGACTGTGCCTTTCAAGTTTGCAGAGGCTCCTGTTCTCCTGTTGGCATAAATCACCGAATAATTAGTATTGAAAAATAATAGGGAGAATGAATTTGGCATACTCAAGCCCATGTATTTTCCTTTGAAGCATGACTACACTTTAGTCCTTATTGATTGTAGAATAATTTAAAAGTTAAATTAAGTGAACAGATTTGTCATATTCCTCCTGTGGAATATTGTTCACTGTTGACCTGGTCCGAGACATTTTTAAAATTGAATATTTTTAATGATTTATTTATATTTAAGGACTTGAGAATAAAGTTTATTATTAAGAATCTTCCAGTAGCCATATGGTATTAAATGCCATCTACATGTCTAATTTGGAGTGAAAGTGTCATCTGGGAGGCATTATAGTCTATAAAATCCGAAGTTCTGAGTTTGCATCCTAGTTTTGTTGCATACTACTTTGTGTTCTTAGCCAAGCCGACAGATTCCCTTTTCTCTTAAGATGGACATCATGATATTTTGTTAATAGCTTTGATGGATGAAATAAATTTTAATATGTATGAAAGTCTTTTAAAACTGATTTGTTTTATGTAAATGCTAGATGTTATTATTATTCCCGTGATTTGAATATACATCCATGATATCAACCAGTCATACTGTTCATGAAAAATATTTTCCTTACGTGTATGTAAAATTGGTTTGCAAATGACTCAGTATTACCTCTCTTAAGGATAAATTCATGATATGTATCTTACCCATAAAATGAACTACCTCTATTACAAATATACTGAAGTTATTAGTAATTCATAATGTAAATCTTGCCTATGAATATGGAAATTGTGATAGAGTGGCGTGATGATGAGTTAAAACTCATCATTTAATAGTTCTGGGCATCAGAATCTTCATTTATAAAATGAGGAGACAAATGCAATAATTTTCAGTATTACTCATTTAAAAATTCTTTAATTTTGCGTGACCCCTGTTTCTTTGAAAATGGTACACCTGACATGCACTCTGAATTTTGTTGGTGTTTTGCAATTTATCATGTTTAACTGCTCTCTATAAGGCACCAGCCCTGAAATAGGAATGTGTGTTATTGCTGATGAAAATCTTTGGATATACTTAGTGAAATTAGTTTACGATGACCTAGCAGTCATTTTTATCAAGAGTATTTTTTCTAGTAGAATTAAAACACCAATAACCAAACTTCTAAGAGATGAATCCTATTCATATTTGATGACAATTGAAGTTAAACTTGACTTTTAAAATCACACCTATTTTAGTGCCGTGTTTCTTACAGACTTTCTTTTTTCCAAGTAACACTGATATCAGAAATGTATTTGTTTGCGGTACTTAAAAATAATATTTTAGAATTACATGGGGTAGTAACTGTACAACCTAACTCTCTTAGCGTAAGATTATAGCATATAAGGTGTAATGTTTTATACAAAACAATAACGGGCCTGTACACTTGAATTTAAAATGGACATTTTTAATATCAAAATAGAAGACATACAAAGTAAGGATTCAATTATCATATTGTGAAAAAGTTATGCAGGTGAACACTTTGTTTTTACAAGTATAAAGTATAGTCTGAATAAATCTATGAAAAGCTCTTTTTCTTAGGTGCAATTATTTGCTATAATGTGTAATTTTTTCTGCCCCTTATGTTTATTTTAATTTTAATATGAAAGAAATGATCATCCTATTTTCTTTGAAACTGATATAAAGGTAAAACCACAAACCTCTTGAAAGAATTCCTTTGTTCCCAATCACATGAATGTTGTTGGAACAAAATTTTGCCACCTGCTAAAGGCTTTAAAAACTAAATCAAAAGGCTCGCTGCTTCAAAATACTCAAACTAAAGGTAGGCTTCTGGATGAAAATGTAATGACTAGATCATTCTCATCATACATTTATTATTGTGCAACAGAATGGATGGATCTTTTGCTACCTTTCACTAGAGAATAATTCATAAATGAAAATGAAAATATTTAAATGATGAATAGTTATATTATTCTTTCATTTTTCCTGAAAAATAGATGTGGGATTTTGAAATTTAAGGTGTCTCATTGTAGGTTAGTATTAAAACTTCCAAAAAGAAAAAGAGAGGAAAAAAGGTGAAGTATTTCTAACACTAGTTAAAACAATTCAGTGTTGGCATGCTTCATTAACTGTTTGCATACGAGACAAAAGTGCTTTCTGATGAAGTGGAAAACCAACTTGGGACCAATTTTCCACAACATAAATTCAACACTCATTCTACCTCTTGATACCTTTGTATTCAGACTACCAAGAAGGTTTTTCATATCTGTCATATCAGTAATCATTTTAACACTCCTACTTTAGAAATAAAATATTTCTATCCTAGATTCTCTATTTCCTGAATAAACTTAAGACTAACATTTACGAATTTTTTTTTATAAATGTGAATTCATTACACTGGTAGTTAAACAGATTTAGTAAGAATCAATTTTTACCATGTAAGAAATGTGATAAATGGAGTATCAAAATGGACAAACTTAAACAAAATCTCAGTTACATTCAATTTTATTCTCTCTCTTTGTCTCTGCATCTTTCTCTGTCTCTCTCTTGAGATACATATATATCATAATGTCTGTGATGTGTTAAGCATTATTGCAAATTTAGTCATCCTATAGGATGTCATTTATTTCAATACCAACAGAAGAAGAGTTGGCATCCCTGTAAACTAGCAAAGGAAGTGAGTGCTAAGTTTGAGGGACACCATTATTGATCATTGTGTCACAATAACACAGCTTCAATGGTAGGTGTGTCACTTCTGCCAGACCAACATAGAATAGCTGCAAAGTGCTACCAGACACAATGAAGTCATCCACAGTCCCTGTAGCGCATAAGTTATTATTCAGTTTAGTACAATGTATTTTGTCTTCACCAGAAATATTCAAAAGTCACTTTCGATTACATACAGTGAGAATCTGGGAGACAACGTCTGTCTTCACTTCTTCCCTTCTTCATATTCTTTTGTAGACTCTGCATGGGGAAAGAAAGGGACATTGTAATTTGTTTTTTTCATTAAGAGAAGTATTACTTAGAGTTGGTGAAAGGGAGAATCAAATTTTCATTTTTCACCTCACACAACATCTGTCTCTATATGTACTGTGAGCTAGCTTTTTTGTGGGAAATATTTCTTTGATAAACTTAAGAATGTTATATGAATATATGTTTTTATTATACAGAAAGGAATCAATTTCTAAGTACTCACACCATGAAGCATTACTTTATTACATTTAGTGTATTCAATAACTATATTATTTTAAATTTATTTCAGTAAAGTTGAGTGTCTTGTTCACACTAACCCAAACATTTCAATCCTTTGAATTTTAAAATATGTCTGCTGATCTTGTGATTTCAGGAAGAGAAATAAGTCATACTCAAATATTTCTTTTGGTATTAAAAATCATAGCCTATTTTTTTTCTTTCTTTCAAGAATGAACATATTGCATTAAAATAGTACATGATTCAAGCAAGGGGATATATCCTCAATATGAAGACTATGGTGGAGTAGTATAAGTAGTATTTTAAAAATATAATTATTGATTCAGTGAACTAAATATATTAAACTTGTAAAACGTTAGTTTCTTTTAATGTATAGGCATACTCATCTATGGATTTTTCCTGAAATGTTTCATGTAAATCAGGAGTTTTAATCTAATCAAGTTTTAAATCAATCCACTACTTAAGAAACATTTTAATATAATGCATTTGATTAAAGTGAACTACATCTATAGTGGTTCTGGAATTCAAACCATTTTGCATAAATATTGCTTCATACATGTATATATTTATAGACCACTTTGCCAACGGGGGGGAAAAACTAAGTGAGATCAAAGGAAGTATTTCTGTTTACTATTTTGATTAAAATACTAGTAGGCAAAGTAGCTCATTTGAAAGTCCCTTTGTTTTGACTTATTAGCAGGATATGATGTGAGAGATGATAAGATAGTCCCTTTGATGTAAGAAGAGTTAAATGAGTGAATAGCTCCATTGCCATTTGACACCTGGGTTCTCTAGGGTGTGGAGTTTACTCTCATAATCTACTGGTTGAGATAACTTCTATTTAGATACTAAGAATCAAGCTGGGACAAGATATGCTTTTATATTTCTGTTTTAGTTATATCACCTTAATTACTCTTAATTCCTAAAAGGGCCCAAATTATTGGAAGCTATAGAGCCAGAAACCCTGCACTTGGATATTTTACTTTTCCAAAGTAGTGTTTAATAGTCGGGCCTCATGAGAAATTGTCCATTCTTCTGAGTATGTGAATAACAAAGCTGGTAGAGTTACAATTAGTACTTAGTCTGCAGTGCTTCTGTTTGGCCTATTGAATAGCAAAGTAGTTAAGTTCCACTGTGGAAAGTTGAAGGATTTATCTTGTTTGTTTTCTTTGTCTTTTAGAGTTCATTTTTAACTTAAGATTTGATAATTCTTGACTGCATAAGTATTTTTACAGTAACTATGCATTTAGGTTTTTAAATACTTTTTGAAATATGGGATAAATAAAAAAATTAACCAATTGAAAAATAAGATTTGAAAACATCAATAATCATTGAAGGTTGTTAAATGACACAAAGTGGTTTTATATTGCATTTTACTATTCATTGAATATGGTAATATTAAACTTTATAAGTAGAGTTTTGAAAAATATATTCATTGTATCAGGAAATTTTTGTGAATGCATTTTATCAAACTCCTCATAATCTGACATAATGGCTTAAACTACAAAAGACTGATTAGACATATTATCTCAACAGTTATATGTATTCAGCATTGATAGGAATATCAATATTTTCAAAGTTACTCTCACATTCTTTTGAAAATACAAGTAGACCTCTATTCTCCTTCATAATAAAGAAACAATAACTTATAATGTTCATAATTTTATTTACATTGGGCATAATATATATATCACAATATGTGTATATCACATACGTAATTTAGTTTAATTAAAACATAAATTTTGGACAAATGTAATGTTTCCAACATATAAATATGTATTTCTCTCAGTAGGTAATTTGTGTAAGATGTTAGCTGTTAGAGCATTTATCTCATTTAAAACTGGCCAATATATAATGTTTTAAAAGTGGTTATTTGTATAAACCAGACACTATTTTATTTTAGACTTTGCATATAACACCGAAAAGAGAACAAATTATACACTTCTTAATATGGTGGAATTCTTTAGCTGGACTATCCCAGCTTTGCAGAGAGGTGCTTTATTTTCCTAAAATAAACATTGAAAGTGATACCCAGCCCAGCCACTCAATGCACACATTTAACACTCACCAGGAGGGAGGTTTGGTGTACCGTGTACCGAGCCCACTAAGTTTTAGATCTCAGAAGGGGCTTTACACCCTGTGGTGTAGGCACACTTCTTTCACTGGAAAGTATGTCATTAAAATACTGCCCTCTTACAGTGACTTCAAACTAGTGTGATTGGAATTGTTTTCAGTCACTACACAGCATGATAAGCATTTTGGTATTTTCCTAGAGTAATTTACCACTTGTATACAGGTCACAGTGGGGGGAAATCAGTTTCTTCATGACAAGTAATATTGATTTAAATCCAATATGTCAAAACTTATTTTCAGTTTTTGCAAATAATGTAATCATTGTGTCATGATAGTTGCACTCACGTATCTATGTACCCACATATTTACAAAACAAAAATGAAACTGAATTGGAGATGAAAATATAAGTTAAGCAAAGAGAAAATGATCTTCACGTTTATCAATTCAACACCCAGTTAAATAGATAATTTAAATGAGTCACTGTGAATAAAAAGAAAACATATAATGGAATAAAATATATTTCACTCGTTCATTTAAAAAATATTCAAACAGCTTATTTTGGCATTATGGAAACACATTCTCAATGAAAACATTGTGCATTGTATTATTAACTCACAGCATATGATCTCCATTTCTGCCTCCCTAGATTTCTCCCCCCTGGGATAGAAACAATGTGGACTCACACATTTATTATATTAATTAGGAATCACTACTTAATATAATTATTCTGGCAAGCACATGGTGAGTACTGAAAATATCATTGATAGAATTTCTCCATTTAACTCTAGTGTTAGAAAGATTTGCATGTCTAAAACTGCCTTGATTAGACATTGTTTTTGACGACTCCGCTCACTGTTTTACTATATGCACATTAAGCATGAGGACTTTTAGCACGTCTGAAGTAACATCTGCTCTGTCTTTTTGTTGCTGGGTTCATGGTATAATTAGCTCTATATTTCACCAAATACAATTTTGCTCCCATAGCGGACAAAGCAGCATGAAGAAAACATAAATAATTGCAGATTAGAGAAACAGAAGGCAAAGTGGGTGTAGATGGCTTTGATAAAAAAGGGTTAAGGAGAATAGAAGGTCAGCTCATTATTAAGAAAAAAAGGAGGCAGTTAAAATTAGATATGGTCTTTGTAATTAAAGAAAACATACACAGATTTTTCTTTTAACAACGTTTCCTATTTGGCCAAAATAGTTTACTGACTTGCAATGATGTAGTTTGTTTTGTATTTATTTAGAAAACACTTTAAGAAATATGCATGCTTGGATACACAACACAAAATTTAATTATTAGAAGAAATGTTGAAAAGATACAAGAGGTTTTGTGTTAAATTTCCCAGTGTACAACACTCTTTTTTTGATAGTACCACTTTTACAGAATCAAGTTAGCTCAATGAAGCCAGCTAGTCAGGTTTCTGTAGCCTGATAATCCAATTTCACTGTGATTCTGAATAATCATTAGTCAATATATATGCATGAGCCAGTAGTATTCCCTTCATATTAGATTCATATTAAATTTGGGACTGTTTATTGTATTAAATATCTGGCTAATTGTGCCTCATTGTTTAGCATTACACAAATTATGTAAAAGAATATTACATAATATACACAAAATATGTAAGAGAGCCAAGTGCTGAAATAGTATATTTTGGCAACTGACAGCATAATTTGTTGTAGTGTTTTTTACAATATGCTATATGATCAGTGATTACATTAGCTTCATAGGTGTGAAATGTAATTTTCCTCATCTTTTACTTTTTGACTACAAATCATGAAACATTTTGAAGTGATAATAGAGTATCAATTTAGCACTTACTTTATCTGAATCAAGAAAAGTCCTCACAAGTCTTTAAAACAAAGTAATGTTCTGGTATTTTTGTTTGTTTGTTTGTTTAGAAAAAAGACAAATGAAGGAGTTTCTGATCTTACAGTATCCATCCAATAGCATAAAATGGTGAAAGTATCAAAACATATTTCCTGTCCCAGTCTGTATCTGAAGCATCAATCTCATATATCAACTTGAACAATTACAAGGCAAATAAAAAAATAAAATCCAGAAAGCAAGGCAAAGTTAGTAATAAATTACTGTGTAGTACTGTGGTGAGGGACAGTTTAAAAGATAACTATGTAATGCAACATAAATAATTAAAAAATAATATATTCTTCCCACTATGTGTTTTCCTGTTGAGGAAAATGAGACAAAATATTTCTGTTCTATACAAATATATTTTTCACATAGATCACAGGCTTAAATATATTAATCACTCTGATAATGCCTATGAGATTTTACCATCTCCCTGTGGACTCCAGAAGTTCTTATCCAGCTTGCCTCAAGCAGGCAAAAAGTTTGTAAAGGGGCAGGGACATATGTAAATAAACTACTTCCAGAAGAAAACACAATGTTATTTGCCTACTAATTCTTTGAACTTTTGGGGGTTAATAGAGAGAATAAGGCAAATCCTACTTTGGCACATATGATTATTAAAATTGAATTTTTCCTGGAATTGTGGAATCTGAGTTGAAAAAGACCAGATAGTTCAGCTAGTTCAGGGCTCTTCAATCCTAACTGCACATTAGAATCTTCCGGGAGCTATTTAAAAAAATACTTGGACTTCTAACCAATGAAATCATTATCCCTAAGAGTATGATCTATGTATTGGTAATTTTTAAAAAGTTCCCGGTGATCCCAATGAAAAGCCTGTTTTGAGAACCACTGAATTCTAGTCTAATCAACTTTTTTATGATTTGAGCACTCTTTACATGTTTTTGTCAGTATAAACTTGAAAACTACTAGTTATCTCATATCCATTACACAGCTCCGTCTGTGGAAAACTGTGACTGTTAAAAAGTATTTGTGTGAATTATATACAATGACCATTCAGAATGTGAGGGTCCTCTGGGTATCTGAAGAAAACTATGATGTATCCTTGATTTTGATTCTGCTCCTTTCCTGGCTTTTTTCTGTGTAACATAGTTTCCTGGATCTTTATTTTATGGCTTCATAATTATAAGTGCAAAGAAATCAAAATCACATGGAGAGGCTTTGTTACACTAAATATATCTACCTATATCTCAAGATTTGGGCATGTATAGTTTGAAAAACTGGAAAAACTTTCCAGTCAAATTAGCTTATATGGCCATTATTTCTGAAGGAATATTTTTTGCATACGCTTTGCAGTATTTTGAAGAAGGGAACCGAGGCTCTGAAAGTTGTTTTGATTTGGCCAAGCTAGTGCACTGAAGGATTTGAATTCACTAATTTTGATTTCAAAATCTGTGTTCTTTCTACACCATCAATGTCTTTCTCATTGGTCATGGTAATCAAGCATATCTGAATCTTTTAGTTACATTACGTTTGGTGACAAATACACAACTCATTCTGTGAGTTTCAAATAACTGATTAAGATCTTGAGATATTGCCATATGATTTTTTTGGCTCTACTCCTTAATGCTAGTGACTATGATTTGATACTAGGAATGGAAGTTATGGTAAAGATTTTTATTCCGATTTCTCACCTCTGATATTTTGTATCTTTATTATTCAAACACATTCCCACCATTAGATCTCGGTCCTCTAAATTTCCGTATTTGTGTGTGTGTATTAATGAGTTTGTGTGTATGAAGAATTAATGCAAAAAAACCTGAATGTTGTTTTTGTTATACTACCCGTACACACAAAATGTTTAACATTAGCATAATTAGTATGGAATTAATGAGAGTGTAACAGACCATTCCCATATTAATAAAGTTACTGATTCAATATAATATAAATACAGAAAGTAGGAAGGTATATCATTTGGGGGAGTTGAAGCCAATTTTATTTATGTGCACACATAATGACACACATGTGGAGAGAGGTGTTTTAATCTATCTTTCCTGCTGTACCATTCCAATTCAAGTGCATAAGGCTTTGTCAAATTCTCTTTTAAATTAAACTCTGAAGATGGTACATGGGTAGATGGGATACAAAACTTCCGTCTATTGTTTTTGTTCAGAACAGGGGAGGGAGTGACATTTTTCACCCCTGAAAATCCAAGAATTAACAGCATTTTTGCCATTCATGTTGTGTAGTTCATAAATCTCTTTAATGTCCGAATTACATTACATTTAATGAAATTTTACTTCTAATTTATTTGATTTAGCTACTCGCTTGCCTCTAATTTGTGGGTCAGAGAATTTCAGCAATTTTGTCTGAAGTGGTATTATGTTGTTTTAAATACGTGAATAGTGCAGTTCTGTCATTCTGTTAAAATTCATTTTTGAAATGAATGCTCATATATCTCTTTATTTATATCATCAGCATGAAGCTTGAAATTATAATAATATTGTCAGATTTTGATTATTTTATTTTTAGATTTTAATAGACTTTTGTGGTTCAGGAAAGTGATATTTGAGCTATATCCTCATATAAATAAGAGATTTATTCAAATTTAAGTAAGGAGAACTCTAAGACCAACACACTTTCAAAGGATGAGCACTGACTCTGATTTGAGAATGAATAATTTGTAAGAATAACCAGAGGTAAAGTTGTACTATGATTATTTTCCTATATAAATGTGGAAAGTTAGCAAATTTCTGGTACTCGAGAGCATTGTTCCCACATAATTTTCACTACTGCTGAGGGAGATCCTTTGTTGAATTGGAAGTAGAACTATGAAAATAGGTTTCCTATTTTAAATATATGATAGTTCAAGTTGAAAAAGGGCAGTGAATACAGTTTTTAAATATGTAGTGATTTAAATAGGTTTTTGAGGACTGACAACTTAATCAGAACCCAACTGAACATTGTTTTACGGGAAAATTTATGATGTAAACCATTAGTAAATAAAGAGTTGTTTATATATATTTTCCACAACACAAAAGCAGTTTATAGAATAGGCAAATAAACATTAATAAATTTTAAATAGTAAAACTTATCAAAATATTTACATCATGTCCCAGTTTTAGGTCTTTCCAAGTCTCCAAGGACTATGGTACAATGAAACAAAATACAGCTAGTGCATATTAATATAATGTGTTTAATTTTATTTCTGCCCTCCTCTTTCAATAAAACAATTCTACTCATGTTAATGATAATGCCTACAATTTCTTGAGCACTTACTATGAATGGACAAGCCACTGTGCTTTACCTGTATTAAGCCATTCAACACACCAATGTAATAAGGGGGCTGGGACAATGAAGATCATCTCCTGACCTACGAATAAACTGAGACATTATGAAAAATCAAATTCCCCCAAATCGTGCACTTTGACATGGCTGAGTGAGGATTTGAATGTTGATTGGATGCCAAAATCTGCAGACCTAACCGCAGCGTGAACTGATGTGAACCTGGCAGTGAAATCACAATGAGGGAAGTGGAGAAGGTATTTGGTTAGAGAGGTTTTCTGATAATGTTTGTCTTTCCTGGGGGGAAATATCATGTGCATTTAAACCCTTGGGCCAAATGGTAGGTATTACACAACATTAGTATACAAACACACGTAGTGTCATTTTATAATAGACAAGACCACCCCAAACAAATGTCATGAGATTCTAGGTCAGAAAGACCCTCGATTCATGCTGCATCACAAAAATGAAACCTGACTATACTAATGTGAGAAGCAAACCAATATGTAAATTTGAAGTGACTGGTGACTTCACTTATTTGAGTGACATTATTCAAAATACCTGTTTTCTTTAAGCTTGATTTCAACTTAATTTTAAATCTTTGGAATTAAAAATAAATTTAAATGCAATGTTGTTCTACCCTCCTTTTATGCCTCTAAGTTCCCCAAGCCTTTCCTTCAAAGCCCTAACTATACCTATTTGCCCACAAAGTTATCTATTTATTTATTAAGCTTTTATAAATTCAAACTTGCTATTCCTTCTGCCAAAAATGTAATTTTTCCTTCATTGACTGCATTTCCAGTGTTCCCTTTTCTGTGGATACCTTCTGCTCTCCAGTGAGCATTTACTTGACCTATACTGCCTTGTTCATACTTGTAAAATAGCAAATGAAGATGTCTCTCTAACACAACATAATGAGATGATTTAACTCTTTGAGCTTTATGGTGCCATTGTCTCGATTTTCATAAAACAGTAGTCTTCCTTATATCATCCATTTCTTTGTTTGCATACTTTTAAATATCACATGTATTTCTAGTATTACAACCACAATGCATTAAACTATATATATGAACACGGTGCGTATAAACCTTACATTTCCACTTTGCTTCCCACATCCTCAAAATGTCTGAAAACTGTGGTATATTTTTCCTCCTCCAGTCGCCTGTGAGCACGTTGAGGGCAGAACTGTATTCTCTCTGTATTGCCCAGTATTTGCAGCAGTGACTCACATTCAGTGGCCACTCAGTGAATGAATTAAATGAATAAAATGAGTTAATGAGTGAGAATCCTGAAAACAAAGAAATATTAAATTTTATATTTTTAAGATAAATTTTAAATTTTTTATGTTTTAAGATACACTATTTCCAATGAAAACCTAAACAACAAGGTGTGAAGGAGGTGCGCAATTTGAGACCATCTGTTCATCAGTCATTTGTTTATTTCATAAATGAAAAAAAACGCATTTCAATGTTAGTGTCTCCACCTGTGGACTCTACCTCTTAAATTGTTACTTGACTAGTAGCTCAGTTTGGGACGTAAATTTAAAATCTCTAAAAAGAATTCTTGGTAGTCTTACCCCAAACCTGCTTATTCCTCAGTCTTCTCATCTTCCTTATTGGTAACTCCATTTTTCTACTAACTTGCTCATGCCCCAAACTTGGAACCATCTTCTCTCTCTTATACCCACATCTAATGGATCCACAGATCCACCTACCTCTTACCCCTTCATCATCTCTTGCTTGGATCATTGTGAAGGTCTCCTTATCTGATTCCCTGCTTCCTCCCTTCTTTTTTGCAGGCAGCCTAGGCCTGTGAATACTTAACGTCTGACCAGGTCACTCCTCTTTGTATACCATCCTAATTCTTCCTATTTCATGTGGAGTAAAATAATAAAAGTCCTCTTGATAGCTTATAATCCCTGCATGATGAGTTCCTGGCTTCTTCTCCACACTGACTGCCTCCCCTCGCCCTCTCACTTTCACTCACTCACCTTTAGCCACTCTGGCCTCCCTGCCATTTCTCAAATATCCCACGAACGCTCCTGCCTTGGGGTCTTTGCATTGCTTTTCTCTCTTCTTGGAATCCTCTTTTTCCAGAGATTTGTACATCTTGTTCTCTCATCTCCCTCAGACATTACCTTCTTTTCAAGGCTTTTATCAACAACCCTGTTTTAAATCGCAACCTACCTCCTCCCTATATACATAGTGCTTATCCTCCTTTCCTGCTTTATTTTTCTCCATGGCACTTATCACAATCTGACATACCATGTAATTTACTGAGTATATAATTATTAGAATATCAGCCCCATGGGCCTGGGACTCTGTCGTCCAATTTGCTCATCATTGCTAATCCCTGGGCCCAGAACAGTGCCTGCAACCAGTATTCATTGAGAGAATGAATTCACAAGGGATATATGTGTTGGAGCACAAAAACATATAAAAAAATAATATTGCTAAACAGATTGAACTGAGAAAAACTATGAGCATGTCAGTTGTTCTTTAACGAGAGCACTAACTTTTCTAGTGAGATCAACAGATTAAAAAAAAGGCCCTCAAGATTCCATGCACTGAGAAAATGAAGATGAAACACTTAAAACATTTATTTTCTAAATGTGACATGCTCCAGGAGCTACACATCACTTCAGCTCATGTTTACATATTATACTACTATAACTGCTTAAAATGTAGGGATTTTTAATTGAATTTTATGGCTGGTCTACATTGTTGATAGTAATTTTTATGTTATAGCTTATGACTTTAGTCATAGAAGGATACAGAGAAATTTCCATTGATGTAATAAAATATCTATAAAAGCAAAATGGTATTTCCTTAGTAGGTAGTTATGTTATATATCTCTAAATCTCTGAACATTCAATTATAGCAAAATGCATTTTAAGAATGAATATTTAGTAAATTAAATAATTTTCTTTAAAACAATAAGAATCAATGATATATTCCTAGCTCTATTACATAAAGCATATATTTTTAATAAAGTGTTTTGTCTTTTCTAAATGTCATAGTAATATATTTATAGGTAGGAGCCCAAGACTTCCCCCAAATTTCCTTATTAGTGGCATCTATAATCAAGCAAATTATTTACTTTAATAGATTGTCTTTTAAAACATATTAAATGTTTGTGCTTTATCAATTGGATTTCATTTAGTACACCAAAAGAGTTATAAAAAGTTGTACTTGGGGCTGGCCTGGTGGCATAGTGGTTGGGTTCACACACTCTGCTTCGGCGGCCCTGGGTTCTCAGGTTCAGATCCCAGGCTCAGACCTACTCACCACTCATCAGGCCATGCTGTGGCGGCGTCCCACATACAAAATAGAGGAAGATGGGCATGGATGTTATCTCACGCTGATCATCCTCAGCAAAAAGAAGAAGATTGGCAACAGATGTTAGTTCAGGGCCAATTTTCCTCACACACACAAAAATAGTTTACATTCTTTCATACTATTATCTTTTAAAACAATTTTATTTTAATTTGGCAAGAACATTTAACATTAAATCTACTCTCAAATTTTTAAGTGTACAACACATATTGTTAACTATGGGTACAGTGTTGTATAGCAGATCTCTAGAGCTTATTCATCTTGCTAACTAAAACTTTATGCCCATTGATTAGCAACTTCTTATTCCCCCCTCACTCCAGCTAAGTGAAGTAAACCAGTCATAGGAAGACAAATACTGCATGATTTCACTTATATGAAATATCTAAAATTGTCAAATTTGTGTAATTGTCTTTTATTCAGTTTTTTAAAAGGTCCAACGTAGGTTTTTAATTGGAAATTATATTGTTAACCTATACTTACAGTAGCTAAGCAATTAACTGAAATATTCAAGATTTAGGACCATTTAGAATTTTATATTTTCAAAAAGCATATGTATTAGTCAAATGTAATGTGAACCCAAACGGATTCTTCTTCATCGTTAGTAATAATTATTCAATATATTTTATTTACTTCATTATGGGAAATGATGATGAAAAATGGGAATGTTCCATTATTATTGACCTTTAAAATCTCTTAAGTTAAGGATTATGAATACTTTTGGCTGAAAGCATACATAAGCTTGCTATTTTCTCTTTTTTCTATATATTCCCACTCAACAGCGCTTTCTTGAATTTTAAAATGTATAACATTCATTTGACATTTTGCAGTCTAAAAATTAAATTTTCATGCTTGCTTTGAATGCATCTGGGAACGTAGAAATGAAATTTTGTTAGAAATAAAAATGCCACTGGAAATACTATTGATTACCTGAATGTGTGGCTTTCAGTTACCAATTAAAACATATTAGCCAAGTCATCTGGAAATAGATTGGCATCTATTCTTTCAATCATTGATATAATAGATAATTTAGATCCATTGTTCATAAAAGCTTTCAGACGACCTTAAAATTTTAGAACATAAAAGATCTGATTAATTTTGTAGAATCTAGACAATCAGAAAAATGTTTTCAGAGTGTATTAATATCTCTGAATTATAAGACAAGTAGTTACAAAACACTGGTTTGAACATTTATGCTATCTTCAATAAAAGGGTATTCTTCCCCTTCTTTGTTAACTGCTAAAATAATAAAAATAAAATAACCCCAAAGTCTTTTATTTTATCTCAGCTTAATTCCTGGCTTTAGTCAGTCAAACGTTACAGACAGTCCCTGACTGACAATGGTTTCACTTAACGATTTTTTGACTTTACTGTGGTGTGAAAGCGATATGCTTTCAGTAGAACCTGTACTTTGAATTTTGATCTTTTCCCCGGCTGGCGATATGCGGGACAATTCTCTCTTGTGGCTGGGCAGTGGCAGCGAGCCGCAGTTCCCCGTCAGCCCCGCGATCACGAGTCAACAACCGATACACTTACCACCATTCTGTACCCAGACAACCGTTCTGTTCTCCACTTTCAGTACAGTGTTCAATAAATTCTATGAGACATTCAACACTTTATTATAGAATAGGATTTGTGTTAGATGATTTTGCCCAACTGTAGGCTAAGGTAAATGTTCTGAGCATGTTTAAGGTAGGCTAGGCTAAACTATGATGTTCAGTAGGTTAGGTGTATTAAATGTATTTTCGACCTACCATATTTTCAACTTAGGATAGGTTTATCAGGACATAACCACACCATAAGTTGAGGAATATCTGTATATTTAACTCCTCCTGCTAACTCTCTCCATCATTCTGTGGTTTTGTGTTCTTGTGCATTAATGTTGTGCACTACTCTTGTTTCTAAAAATCTGAACTCTGAGGCCGCTCCCTAGCAATTACATTTGTTGTTAAATTCTACTGATGTTTCCTAAACTCCAAAGCATCACATAAATGTTAATTATAATACACTGCCTTCATTCAGAATGCCAGTTCACTAAATGCCTATTCTGGACAATGTCCTGGGCGAACCTGGGCGATAGAAAGACAAAAGATGGAGGCTTTACCTTTAAGGAACTATAGGAACCCCTTGCAGTAATATTGCATTTTTCCTTATTAAAATTGAGATGGTCAAGTTCTACTTAGATTTTTAAGACTTACCAGTTTCAAACTGTATTCTCTTTTACTTTTAATGCCCGTAATACACTATTTTTCTATTTGTGTTTAAATCTGCTCCTCTCAAGTCTAACATTGCTTACGAATGGCCATGATTTCCTTTCTATAATTTTATAAACTCCAAATTGGCATGGTAAAATTCTCCCATTTTTTTTCAGCCCTTTCTTCTCCTTCTTCTCTTTCACATTAGTTATATGATAGGTGCTTTGTATACACTCATTATCTAATCAGTGCAATAATTTGATACTTATCCTTGATTGTTGATATATTACACATGAGAGACTGAGGCTTGCACAGCTCCCTCTGCATCTCGGTCCCATCTCATTTCTGTCTGACCTCAACACCTGTGATCTGAACCTTGACTTTTCACTTAATAATTGCTCTTTTTATTAATCACCTAGTTCTGTGTACTTTATGCTTCATGTACATCATCTCACTTAATTCTGTGCTTGCTCTTAAACAGGTATTATCCCCACTTTCCAGATGAAGTGTTTGAGGCACAAAGTGAGTCTTTATACTTCAGACTGCAAAAGCAATATTTAAAGCCACCTTTAACTTTTACCAACTTCTATGTGTTGTCTGTCACCTCAAAATGACAAATAACTAGTTATTCTTTGGGAGATAAAATCAAATCTAGAGAAAAAGAGTTCCCTTTCTGATTACTACATTTTTAAAAATTCAATTTTTGGTGTGGAAGTAAACTTTAGAGCAACTTTTCTATTCTTGCTCTCGTTGTCTGAACTCATATTAAGATGGTATTTGACTTACTAAATTAATACATAGCACGGATATTCTAAAATGTTATCAGATACAGCAGCAATTCTCTAAGTGTGTCCCAGGACCCATGGAGGGGAGGGTTCCCAAAATACTTTCAGGGAGTCCAAGAGGTCAAAATTTTTTTCACAGTAATGCTAAGACCTTATTTACCTTTGAAAAGCTCTCATTATCTCATGAGCATACTGGAGGTTTTAGAGGCTACATGATATGTGACATCACAACAGACTGAATGAATGTAGAAATGGATGTGAAAACCCAAATGTCTTCTCTTAAGCCAGACATTAAAGAATTTTACAAAAGTGTATTTTTTTGGAAAATGTATTTATTTCTCATTAAAACATGTTACTTATGAGAGCATACACTGAATTTGAAGTTATTTTTAAGTAATAAATACACATTTTTAAAATTCTCAATGTTCTTTTCTAATATGGTAAATATTGATGGATATAACCAATGTGTGTAAAGAGATCGTGAGACATAAATGTTTGAGAATCACTGATCTATAGAGCTACATATTATATACAAGACCCTTGGTTTTTAGAATTTATATTAAGAAGCTTTGATCTTTTTTGTTCTAGAGTTTTCTTTAAAGTTGCTTGTAGTCAGTGGTGGTAGTGAGAAGGAGAATAAAGTAGTCTCAAATGAGAAACTTGAAATTCTTAGACATGGTAAAGCAATATAATGGGCTCAGGAAGGTTGACGGGGGAGATGAGCAAGAAGTTATTTTTAAAGTCTCTGTTGATTTTTGAATGATTATTATTAGATAATCTCTAATTTTCTTTTCCTATTCTTATAGATAAAACTTCAATCCTGTCAGATATCTTTGCTAAATGTTTTCTGTGCATCTCACTCACTCAATTAACCTTTAGGGGAGCAGGAGCTCTGTGTAAGGCTTTCCAGTCTATGGCGAATTGCAAAGTGCAAATGAAAAACTACTCCTCGTGACTTTCATTCTGAACCATATAGTAAATGGCAGAGCTAAGATTCAAGTCTGTAGTCTATATTCCAACCAGTGAGGCCAGTTTGTATATTGATCCATCAAATTTTAATTATTTGGAAGTGAGAAATTTAGTCCAGTAAATACATATTGAATATGGAGTATGCACAAAGAATTCCCATCTTTCTAGTCAAAGCAAGGTTTTATACTTCATTAAGACATTTCTCCTCTCTAAATATTTTAAAATACAACTTAAGTATGACTTTTATGCTAAAACCAAGAGAACTGTTTTCCTTTGACCCTCTTTGTAGGTTCATGATGTAGGAACTTGGCATTTAGTGATACTGAAGGTTTTGTGTATGTTTATAACAGATTTTCTTTCTCTTTTTGATATGAGATGTTTAAAGCATACTGTGTGGCTTGTGAACTCGAGAATACTTTATGATTTTTAATCTGAAGAACAGCCATAATGTTTTTTTTTTAATATTAATTTGCACCTCTTTAGATTTCCACAGAGGACATTTCTAAAATTTATGTGTAGCATAAACACATCTTTTAGTTAATTGTAGAAGTTTAACACTGACTATATTTACAGCCCCGTAGGTATAGTTGAAAATTTACATATTAAACAGAGTTGCTCTCTGGCATGGTTTAAGAAAATGATCTGTGTTCTTAATTACACCTTTAGCATAAGTGTGAGAATGTCATTTACTGAAATGTAAAGAGAAACTTGATGATGATGAAGGTAATGATGATGATAATATAAAACATATTAATTATATTAAGTTGGCAAATTTTGTTCTTTTTTCAGTATTGGATCATTTTAGATTTAATGAGGCTGTGAGTTGAAGTTTATTTCAATATGATGAAAATTCTAGACTTATAATTAGTTTCATAGCTATTTATGTCTTTTTAGGTGAATCAAAACTTCAGTATCAATGAATTCCAAGCTAAATTTTCAAACTAAATTAAGGAAGTGTGCAACCATGTTTACATTTTTCGTAGCAATTAACTTTATTCCTAGAGTCGAATACTGATTTATAGTCTACAAAATGAGTATATAATTTGACTTAATAAAAACGAGTCAGTTGTTGATTTACTGTATGTAGCAAAATTAAAATTTCTTATTTTTAAAAGGCAGGCTATCAAAAGCTGAAAAGAAATAATCTCTTATGATATTGAAAGCTACAAAAATAATAATTATCAATATTTTCCAATTAATATTTGTCCTTTCCTTAAGCCATTTTAAGGATACTTAAAGCATAGTCCAAAATTGAAGTTGACAATTGCAAATACAAACCAACCAACACAGTAATAAAATCAATACTTACATTTCCCTTGAGGCCACTATTTACTGTTTGCTGCACCATTTCCTTAATGGAATGGCAGTTATGTTTGCAGAAACCTTGTAACTACCATTTTTATGTTTTAACTAAAAGCAGCTATCTTGAAGAAGTATGATAAAGAAATTTTTGAACTACTGTTAAAAATTGTCATAACCATTTAGTAGTTAGTATGAGTGCAGAGAAGGCAACCTTTCTTTTTAAGTTTTTTTTTTCTGATAAACACTATAGCATTTCCTATGCAGTGATATTTTTCTAATAATGGCAATATGTCTTTTATGTCTTCATTATGATGGACATTGACAATATTTAAACATCTCAGTATACTTACACAACTTGCTCTGTTTCAATGAACACATGCAATCACTAGAGTACATTTCATTCTGGGCTTGATTTTGACAGTGTACTATAAAAAAATAAAATAAAGGAGGGGAGTAGGAGAAATTAGCAGTTTATCTTACTCCACACTTTAAAATTAGTTTCAAAATGTGATTGACAAATTGATTTACTAATCTCTTTTAGTTGATTTTTCTTTTCTTGTTATGATTGGACAGTAATTTCCCTTTTTCTTTGTTATCAAGAAATTACTTCAGGGGCCACCCGGTGGCGCAGCGGTTTAGTTCGCGCTTGGCAGCCTGGGGTTCGCGAGTTCGGATCCCGGGCACCCGCGGACGCACTGCCTGTTAGCCATGTTGTGGCGGCGTCCCATATAAAGTGGAGGAAGATGGGCACGGATGTTAGCCCAGGGCCAGTCTTCCTCAGCAAAAAGGGGAGGATTGGCAACAGATGTTAGCTCAGGGCTGGTCTTCCCCACAAAAAAAAAAAAAAAAAAAAAGAAATTACTTCAGAATTGAAATATACCTACCATTTCCATCATATTGTCTATTTCTCTTTTTACTATACTTCCCGTTGCATTTGAAAATATCTAATATTAATATGGCATTTTCATGTCAATTCTTTTCACAGATTTACATTTTTCTAGGATTTAATCAAAGTTAAAAGTTAATTTATCTCCACATTTACATCTGATTTGTCTTAAAGATAATAATAGCATGAGTCATTCAAGATGGAAGGGTACATTTTACCTCCCAGAGGAATTTATGCATGGTCAAACTTTGTTTTTATTAGTAATTGTACAAACTAAAATAGAGAAGTTGTGTGAACAGAGTCATCGCCCTTTTTAGAGAACATGTTTTGAAACAGGATATTGAAAATAAAGTCCATTGGCCAACTCAGGTCTTTTTACATGATGATGTCAGCAACTATGTTGCGTGATAAAGTGGCATATTTTCATGACAAAGAAAAATTCATATCCACATCTTTAATAATTGAAAGAGAAAAAAATGCCCTAGATTCATATGTTCCCTTCAGAACCTTTGTAGCTTCTCTCAAACTGTAAATATTGAGAGTTTGATCAGAATGAAAGTGGTGTTGCATCAAAATTAATCGCTGAAGTTATTACTTACGGTGTCGCATGTATCCGTATTCAGGCTTTTCACACAAAGCTTTGAAGAGCCCTACAGGACCAACCAAACATAACTGATACAGAATCGTTGCTGCACAACAGCTGTGGTGACAAGGTGCTGCAGCCTTTACTTTAATCTACCTTTCTTTCTGAGAGTTTATTATGTTTTTGAATTTATTCTTTTGTAGATCTGGGAGCTATCATTTTTATGGAAATTAATCTTTTTAGAAGATTTGTACTCTCTTTTTTCAAACACTAATACATTCATTCAAGTATCCTATTATTCAGATCCAGCTGGCTTTTATCTGGTGATATTTACTTCAAAAAGCCAAGTTAAATGGTATCATAGATTAATTCTCAGGGCACAGGAAAGCTTTTCTAGAGAAAAACATGATTTGGTAATTACTTGAAATATCATAATAAAAATCACAGAAAATGTCAAAAATGTATTGCATAATCTGTCATAATAGAAAACTTCAAAAAGGTGTTTAATTGAAAATGTGGTGTTCTGAGTCCATCATAAGTTTTCACTTCAGTCAAACATGATATAACTCGAAAGTTTGCTTTGGGTTCTAATAAACTCTATTATGAATTTTAGGTTTATATTGTTTGTTCACACAAAGCAGTGAAACTTCAAAAGGGGCATTATCCACTGCTATCTCTTACATAAATCAAACTGGAAATAAGACACATTTTACAATTCAATTTAAGATCCCACTGAGACAATAATGTTGCAAGCTGTGCATTTTGCAAAGTAATATAGTAATGTCTAGTTTGCATTTTTGAAAAACCAAATTAATCACACTTTATTGAATACGTTGGAACAAACCTAAAATTCATCTATTATTAAAAACTTGTGCAACAAACACAAACTATATTTTATACATAAAGGACAAACTCATTTATTCATTAGGATAAAACACTTGGAGTTTGCATTTTGTAACTATGAAAGAAAGGACATTTGCTATCGGGCTGTTTTGAATTTTTAAAAGCTGTCTATGCACAGTAAGCTGCTTGAAAATTTAGCATGTTAACGTTGTACCAAGTTTTGAAGCATCCAGATAAAAATAGAATTTAACTTAAAAACTTTGGGGTAAGAAAACAGAAGTCATTAAAGTAAATGATATACTTTATAGAGACATCTTATACAAATTAAAAAAAATCATATTGTGTTTTATTTTCCATGTTAGCAACTTAAATAATATGATCATTTTATGGTTTTGATAAGAAAAATAAAACCCTCCCCAGACAAAATAAAGGCTTATCATACTCTATGATTTTATCAGACTGAAGAAAATAAGTACTTTTTGAATGTATGTATTTGTGTGTACAATTCTATTAGGACATTATATATAGTATTGGAAATCAAATTTTTTTTGTGACATCATTCAGAAATTATCACCTACATGATATATATTCTGTATTGTTATTTTTGAAAGGTCAGTACTGAGGAATTCTAGTGAATATAAGAATTGTAAATAGTGGAGAAAAGTGAAGAATAGCAAGAATAGTGGCTAAGGCTGGGAAGTTTATTTTACGTGTGTATATTTTTCAATGTCAGGATAGTAAACACTCTTTTGCTCTCTGCTGATGTGTATAATATTCTGTATGATAACATTTTTTGCGGTGCTACAGAACAGTAATATACACTCTGCACAGAACAGACATAGTGATATTAAAACACATTCCTATATTTAATTTTTCAATAAAATATTAAAGACAAATATTATATTTCATAAACATTTTTATTAAATCATGAATTTGAGAGGAATATTTCCTTCTCTCTTCTCCAGTTGTGTCACTCAGGGAGGGTCTAAAAAGAGTCCATCAACTTTGAACTTATCGAGCATCCTCTTACTTTCATAATAAGAACTCTGTATTGCTGACTCATAGTCACTGGTAAGTTCTTGACCTCTGTCAAGAAAGAGTAAATCATATGTCTTTATATCAAGACCTCCAAACAAGATGTGCATAGTTTTCCTTTTAGTGGGAAAAATTTTTTTTCAGTACAAATATGAAAAGAATTAGTTTAGAAGCCACTGGATTCAGATATAGGGAAGAGTGTGCAGTATGTCCTCACTCAACATAATTGTTTTGTCATGTCTGGCTCTGAAAACCAATTTGTTCTTCAATCATCATCTTAGAGCCCTCTAATGATAAAGAACGCAAGATTTTTTTTTCTGTTTTATCAATTTTCCTGTGGCATGAAATATGAGAATCAAGATTTCTGCTCTGGTCATATCAATGTCAATGTGGTGGGTGACAGAACTTGGGATGATTATTCCCGACGATGAGTTCCTTCTCCTCCCTCTGACTATCTGATACATCACTTTAATCATATCTCTCCCCTGCCTAAGATGATGACCAAACTCATCATCCTGACATCTGAGAACTTTCATAATCTGGCCCTAGCCTACCTAATTCTTTCTGACTTATGCTTTCCTAATATGTACTTTCTCCTCCAGGCAATCGAGCTACCCAGCTGTCATCCAGACCCACCATTTATGTTTGTCTTTGCCCCACTGCACAGTCCAGGCAGTTTTCTCAACTAGATGTGCTCTGCTATGAAGTAGAAAGGCTTTAGGACCAAGCTTCAGGCAAATAAATGTGTTCCAATCCAGCTCTTTTCTTAAAGAGCTATTCGGCCTTAAACATTTAATTTAATCATTCTGAACCTCAGTTTCCTCTGCTATAAAATGAGAGGCTTGTGCTTCATGGTGCTGTCTCCTCAGCAAGGCTTCCCAATGTATCCTCCTAACACACATGCTTACATGTGCACACATATGTCATGTACATGCAAAAGTTCTCTTTCATCCTTCTATGACCAGTATCTCTTTTAATATACCACGTCACTTCATTTATTTGCTCATTACTTTTTCTATCCACCTCCCAACTAGAATATAAACTCAATGAGGATATAGATTTTTATCTGCTTTCTTCACCATTATATTCCCGGTGCTTACAAGGCCTGGCACGTAATAGGTGTTTGATATATGTTAAAAGAAAGAATGAATGAATGATTTCTGTGTCTATTTTGTACTATAACATTCTATGATTCAACTATATACAAACAATAAATTGTGTATTGTGTAGTAATGTTTAAATATAATTTCTTGCTCCTTGACCTGCACACCCTAACATTCTTGGCATCTGGTTCTCTTTGATTTTATATTGATACTTTAAAAAATTGTTTGTGTTTTCTGACCTGTTTCCATTTTTTTATTTGATGTGACTGCATCATAATCTTAATAGTCTTCTGATTTCTTCGCCTTTCCTCTCCAAGATTTTCAATATTCAGTATTGGCTTGATTTTTGGATAAAGAAGAACATGCAATCTTTTTCAAAGCCAGAATTTAAACATATATTATTATTAACCTGAGTAAATGCACATAATTGAGTGATTTTCAAAAATTGTTTTCACGGTCAGTAGGGATTTGACACAGTTAAAAATCAAGCCTTCTATTCTTAAATTCTTTATCTTTTGTGAACTTATTAGTTTTAAAATAGTTAACAGTATATCAATATATAAAAAAAATTCCCATAGTATTTATACACATAAACCACTAAAAACAAATCATTTTCGAATTTTTGTTTATTGGTGTGTCCATAACATAATTCTTTGGGAAAATGGTTCAAATATATGACAAGTTACAAAATGTACTCTAGATGTTTCTTCGTGAAATATGGGAAGCCCGTAGACAAAATTTCAAAATTTACCAAAAATGAAAAACAGTTTCTGTACAGACCATTTTGACTAAAGGAAGTTCTTAAGGTATTTAATTTGTTTTGAAAAATCGTGTTTTGGCCTACTAACTGAAGTCTTAAACAGTTATTTAATATACATTATCTTAATTAAGTGCAACACTTAACAAGGTGTATTTACCCAGGTGTTAGGCCATGTACACCTAAATAAGAGCGTCTGTGTACTGTTGACAATGGTCATAACATTTCCTGTGTAACGATGTGAGAATGTACGTGGTAGAACAGACAAGTAGAAATGGTGCAATATTTAACATTGGGGGAGATATTGAAATTAAGACAGATTTTGTGATCATAAGGGAAAATAACAGATCATAATAAAGTTTTTTTAAAGAGATTATTTTTTGAAATTAGGTAGCTATTTATTGTTCAATAAATAATTAAGGGCCTCTCCCTAGAAGATAATTATTTTTAATAGGTAGCGTTCTCTTTACACTGAAAATATTTAAAATATGATAGCTTTATCACAGATAAAAATAATTTGGATAGATGTTACTTTTATAAGTTCAAGATTTTAAAAAATCCTGTTTCTCTATTTGAGCACTTTAGAGAAGATGGCAATTTCATCATTCATCATTTATTTTTTAACAAGGCATTTGTCCTTTTAATATTAATGTTGGGAAAATTGTTGAAGAAAAGAAAAGTAATGGATATGAATGATTTATCCAAATAACACACTGTATGTGTGTGTTTCTTTTTTAAATGAACATAAACTTATGTTTAGCACTTAATTCTGACGCTGAATCATTGTGTGATCTTAGGTTCATTGCACTCTCCCTTACATTCTTCATTGGTCACAGTATGGTGACAATAATTATACTAGATAATTTTTAAAATAAAAAATGAATAAGCATGTTTAAATTTTACGTTATATTGACCTGCAGGTGTTGATATTGTTAGAAAATCAATCCTCATTTCAAAACACAGTTTCTAACCATTTTTCTTATTCTAATTCACATTGTCATACCAACTAAAAAAGCATATTGTATCCGTTTATTCTTGAGATAAAAATGAGTACTTACATTTAATTGCTGAATAGGAGTTAAAATGTAGAAATAAAATAATCCATATTGCTGCTAATCTTCCTAAGTATTTTTTTCATTGCCAGCAACTGAAATTTTAGTGTTCATTTTGACTTTGAAAATCTCCTGCCATGTCTGCCCAAGAAAAACTGATGAAAAGTGCTTTGAATAGTATGTCTTCACTACATATAATAGGAGCTATGGAAAGAATGATTTGGTTTCATATAAACAGTAGCTTTCAACAGGCCTGCCATCTGCATGTAATCTACCACTATAATATAATATCGTTTCAATGGTTCTTCAAATGTGCTGAGTTCTTTGTGATTATGTAGTCCCTCCATTTGAAGCTGCCTCTCTCTATAATGTTCTTAAGGGGGACCTTGTAATTACTGAATATTATCATTGTTTATCATCTTACAAGTTGGACTAATGATATCTTTTAAAACTATGCTTAGTTGTATCTGTTTGGGTTTTTTTGTCTCTGTTTAGGCTGTCTACCTAAATAGTAGTTAGGGTTGTTAAATCTTTAAATCCAATCATAATGTTCTATATTCATTCATTCAATATTAATTGAGGGCCCAATATCTGAGAGGCATTCATGTTGATCATCTTATTAAAAAGAATTTTATAGCTTAGAAGTAAGTGAAAGACTTGAATATTATAAAAATGCATTGACACCGTTTTGCGCTAAGAATGTATTATAGGAGTCACATACCAATATTTACTTATTCCTGCTCAGCTTCTCAGGCCTTTTTTTTTTTTTTTTAAACCATCCAACCTGACTCTTTTGGAACTTATTCTGTGGCTTACAGTAGAAATACACTTTTAGTAGAAATACCTGTATACTTGCTATGGCCTTTTCAAACATCGTCTTAATCTCCCACCTACAAATCGAAGACATCCAAATTTTCCTCACTGAGCCTTTGCTTTTCTTCCAGATTTCAGTCCCATATTTCTAACTGCTTGTCATCAATCTCTATTTGACTATTCCTAAAATATCTCATATTCAACAAGTCCAAAATTGAACTGATTTTTTTTCATTGTTTAATCTGATCTTCCTCATAGGGGTGATTAAAAGCTTGGATTGTGAATTCAGAATTCCACGATCTAAATCCTGCGGCAGTTAAATCAATCTTTATAACACTAATATCAATCTACTTCAGCATTTCTAAAGATTTATTGAGATAGTACATATAAAAGCTTAACACAATGCTGAACACATTGAGAGATGATGCATATTGATATCATCATTATCATCATTATTGCCTTATTAAGGATATAACCATACACCCAATTGTTAATGTAGATACTCAAGTCATGTTTCACATTTTATTCTCTTCATCTCTATCGGTATCCAAATGATTGCCAAGTTCTATCAAGTTAATTTCCAAAATACCAAACATATTTTCCATTCTTCATCTTCTCTATCTTTCATTCCAGTCAAAGGATAAAATTATGTACATATATGCTGTATCTGTGTGTCTCTCTTCCACACTATAAGCTGCTCAAGAACAAAGGCTATAGCTTATCACTTTTGAATGCCACGTTGAAGTTTGCTACATGTGAATGTAAGAATTGGTCTAGGTTTGCAGCTCTCAGCTCAAGAACTGACTGAGAATTAGTCCTACTTTGTTAAATTCTGGGGATACAGTAGTGAGAAAAAGAGACATAGTTCTGACCATGCGGAACTTATGTTAAGACAAGAAATGTTGGGTCTTTTTCTTTCTTTCTTTTTTTGCTGAGGAAGATTTACCCTGGGCTAACATCTGTGCCAGTCTTCCTCTATTTTGTATGTGGGTCACTTCCACAGAATGGCTGATGAGTGGTATAGGTCTGTGTCTGTGATGCAGACCCATGAACAGGGGCGGGGGAAGCAGAGTGCACCAAACTTAACCACGAGGCCATAGGCCTGACCCCATGTTGGGTATTTTTCTTAATAGCAAGGGGAAACATTTGAAGTCCTCTAAGCAGGGGAGTAACAGTGTAAGATTTGTACTTAAAAGTGATGATGGTCCTTGAGTCTGACTACAGCAGCAGACATACAAACAGAGTAGAGATAAATTACATAGATGAAATCAACAGGACATGAAAAGGAATTAGACTTTGGTGGTACACAGTGAGAAAGGAGAAGATAAAGATGATTCCTAAGTTTCTGGCATATACAACTAGCTGGTGATGTCATTCTTTGAGGGTAACCAGGTTTGAGAAGAAGATAATATAACATTTAGATCCACACATATGAGAAATATCAAGGTAATTCCCATGAGCATGCCATCCTACCTATGAGGGTTTTATGCTTTTTGGAAAATTCAATAGTAATTTTGGCTCAAGTGAGAAGATTTTTCAATTTCAGCATAAATAATTTAAAATTGAACAGTGCAACTTAAAAGAAGTAGCGCCATTACTATAAAGATATAAAGTCAAATACTTTATGTGGAGAAGACAGATAATTATATCAGAAAACACTTTGCTTTTTGATATATAAAACAGTGAAAATTAAAACTGATTTTTACTGACCAAGAGGAACACTTACATATGAATATAAAATTGTTAATATTATATACCATGGCATTGATTACTCTACTAACAATATAGAAAGTGTATTAACTTGAAATTTTATTTGATGTAATTGTAAATCTATAGGGAAATTACAATATCCTCAGAGAGGAGAATTTCTAGTTCATTTGTTTGCCTAATGGAAAAATAATTTAATGAGTTAAAGTTGGAAAATGTAGAAATTCATTGACTTTGGCAATGAGAAAGGTTAAAAGATGCAGTTAAATTAACATGGGTACATTATACCAATTAACTCCTTTATTTTGAAGAACTTTATGAATCTATTTTATATTAGAAAGCTCAAATATGTTCCTAGTATTGTTATTTCTACGCTGTCCATAATAGCATTATACTTTAGCTGTGTAAATTAACCAATCTGTTGCAATATCATCATTTCCACTGAATAAAAACATTTGGCTTTTGCTTACAATTATCTTGTAGTCCATATCAACAACACATCCAAATATTTAGTCAATACAAATTAATGTGGCTATGATTTCTCTCCTTGTACTGAGTCCTCTGTAACTATTTACCCAGTCCGAGTCTGCATCTGTTCTGTTCTGTTTTGGAGATCTATTTTACCTAGATAACACTTAGAGCATGGTGTTAATGAGTCCAAAGAAAACAACAGCATCACAAAGCAAAGTGTTTTCTGATATAATTATCTCTGTCTACTCCACATAAAGTATTTGACCTTGTATCTTTATAGTAATGGCCCTACTTCTTTTATTTTAAGTTGCATGAAAACTTTCTGGAATTTGGTATGAAATAAGGGAAAATGCATAAATGTTGCATTCTGTATATAGTAATTCATTCTAATCATTTTCATGAGTTCAAAATCAAGGCTACTTAAAGTGCCTAAAATTTCTTAATGTGGGGGGCTAACCCGGTGTCATAGTGGCTAAGTTCACGTGGTCTGGGGGTTCACTGGATCAGATCCTGGGCACGGACCGACGCACCACTCATCAAGTTATGCTGAGGTGGCGTCCCACATAGAGCAACTAGAAGGATGCACAACGATGACATACAACTATTTACTGGGGCTTTGGAGAGAAAAAAAGCAAAAAGGGAGGAAGATTGGCAACAGATGTTAGCTCAGGGCCAATCTTCCTCAAAAAAAATAAATAAATAAAAATAAAGTTTCCTGATGCTGTTCTAGTTTTCCATGATTCTCCAAAAATTCTCAGGATAATTTTATTCTAGTAATATTTGCCTTTTTTTTAAGGATCCTTTTATGTATTCTATCTGAGATTACTGATTTGAACTTCAGCTCTGATTTTAGTTTATTTCTTATTCTTTCTAGTTCAATGATTATTACCCATGATAAAGAATATTTAAGCAAAATAAAAAAAATAAGCAGTTCCAATTTCAAGTATTTGGTGTGCCACTTTGCGTAGCATGTTAACTCATGCTACTTTTAACAATGTTGTGGAATATGTACACCAATAGAAATAGCTCAACTTGGTGAAGAAATTTAGTTATTACCACAATTTTGATGAGTCTAAGCATACTAATAGCACCAGTATTATGTTATCACCATCACATGTTTAGTAAAATGTATCAAAACACCTCTGTCTTCAAAAGAAAACATCACAGATAAAATAGAAGCCCCCTTGCATGGGAAGAGTTTTAAAGTCCTAATTGACAAATGTTTAACACTCAGGTAACACAGAGTTAAGGTTTAGTTAATGATAGATAGCTAAAGAAAATGTCTAATTATTTCTGAGAAAGTAATATGTTTTCCTAAATGATTCATTTAATGGTAGTGGGATAGTTAGAATTCATTCTTTCTCTCTAAAGAAAGTTAATTGATGTCAGACATCAGCTAAGCAGGATTGGTTACATGACAGCCAACCAGTTCTGTTTTTCCCCAGTACTTCCAAATCAAACATGATATGTATGCAAATATAAATTTTAGACTCTGAAAACCGCCTACTCTGTGGGTGTTATTTTGCAATACTAAGTTGGAGGTGTTTGTGGTGTTTTCTTTTCTAAAAGACTGTGCTTAAACTGGAACATTTTAAATTGGGCCCCTAATTAATTGCACCCCTAAAAAATTGCTTTTTCCTCATTTTAAAAATACAGCAATTTGATGAAGTTGAACCAAAGTATCAGAAGATTTCAGTGTTTTTATATGCTAAAGTAGATCAACTGAGCTCAGATTGTTATCCAGAAAAAGATTTAAAGATTACAATAACATGAGAGGACTGTTTCTCCTATTTATGCAAAATACCAGTATTACTGCTGGCATTTTATATCTCATTTTTTATTAGGGTGAAGTTAATCCTCTAAAAGATCATAACTTGTTTATTCTCCCTACCTTTGAAATAGCTGCACATCTGTAGCACCTGTGACTAGTATTTACTTTTACTTCATAGTCTTGTTTCTATTGTTACGATGGTGTTGACATCCTTCTGAATGGTCTCCAATGGAATGGAGTAAATGCCTGCTCTTGCCATCATTTTCATTGTAAACGAATCTTGACAGTGTCAGGTTCCCGTCACAGTCTATCAGTGTCACTCACTAAATAGTGGTGTGACCGTTAGTCCCTTTGAGATTCTCCTCCTTTATCAGGGTCAGCCTGTGGGAAAATTTGAACAAATAGTTATCTGTCACTTAGGTATAAAGAATAATATTATTTAAATGTACTTTTACTATTTTAATGCCTGGTAGTTTAAAAGGCATTTATTTTTTAGAGTTTAATTTTGTGTTTGATTGTTTTATTTGCATTCTATCCAAAATTCATTTAAAAGACACTGTTGCCTTCTCTTTTGGAACCTATTTCTCATTAGATATATTTAGGATTCAATAATAAGTATAATTATTTGGGCTATGGTTATAATTAGTGCCACTTATAAACATATCCCAAATTTTTATTTTTTTTATTGAAGAGAAACTGTAACAATATTTTTCCCCAAAGCATTTTCCATATACTTTCCTACCTAAAAATTGTGTTCCAAAAAATGAAGTGATCTTCTTTCTTTTACTAATATTATCTCCACATTTAATCATTCTTTAATTTTCTATTCTTGGTAATCTTTTTTTCTTTGAACTTCTGTCTCAATTAATAATTTAAAGTTTCAGTTGATCTGTGAAATAACATTTCAAAAATTGAACATTCACATTTCTTTTCTCTTATTTCAGTTTATTTACAAGAATCAGTTACCAAAATTGTATTTATAACATAGCCATATTCATTGTTGGTTCTACTGAATACGCTATGTAACAAGATAGTAAATAGAAATTTTTCTGCGGTCCCACACAAGGACAAAAGGTACCAGGTACTCCTCATTTTGAAGAAAGTAAACAACTATTGGTACTTATTAACAGCAGCTGAACCAGCATTGCTGTCTTAACTATCACTCCAGACTCCACAAATATCCTCCTCCTCCATTTATAAGAGTGAATGACCATGGGGAGAGGGGATTTGAAGAAATCATTATAGTGAAGAGAGAGCACCTAAAGAAGAGGGCTGTGGCTTTGTGGTCCCTTCTTGAGAGTGCTTCCCCACCACCAAGTAAAGGGAGGGGAGTTCCAAGAGAATTACTCAAAGATTACAGATGCCTCCACTTCATTTCATAGTTGGATTTCTGCTTTGATGTGAACTGCTGATCTGTTTTCTGTAAATATTTGAGCAAGGGGATAAAGAGTTGAGGAGGGGTGGCAGGGTATACAGAGTGGACATCGTTGGAACAAGGGGACCTGCACCAAGAGAAGGGCCTTAGGATCAAGAGGTAATGGCAGTTTAGGGAGCTCTCAGAAGAGCTAGGAAGCTGAAGGAGATTCATCGTCAGGGACTTGTGCTGTTAGGAGGTTCCCCTGGAAGACCCCCTTGAAGGATCAGGCATTACGTACTGGGAGATACTTAGCATTTAGGCACCTGCCACGTGGAAAACTTCAGTGGCTAATAGGAACCAGCTGGGTAGGAGAGCTTTGTCCTACTACCCAGGAGAAGAAGAGGAGGGTGGATGAAAAGCTAACCAAGTACCTCTGTCTTCCAGGTACCTAGGCTCTAGGGCTGACCAGTGCTGATGGAGATGGGGAAGCAGAGATGAATATTAACTAGAATGTATTTTTTTATACTTAAAATTTGCTCAAGGTTATTAAAGGGCAGAAAAGGGAACCTTGACAGAGCAAGTTTGAAGGCAGTAATTAGAGGAAAAAGAAAACCGTTTTGTATTTGTAACCCATCAGTCTGGCTGTTCGATGACTTGGTTACCCTTAGAGTAGGGATGGCTTTCAAAATTTAAGGGTTTCTCCCCAAAGTAATGTATTTCTGTGTTTAAAACCTAATCCATCATAAAATATGTATCACAAAATATCATAAAAATATAAAATGGGGGTGAGCCAAGGAAAATAGTCTGAGCTCATAAAAAAACAGAGAGAGTACATCATTCTGTTTGCTTTTTCAGAATCTATAACTATGTTTTAATGTTGTGGCGGGGAGGGCATAAGGGGGGTGGGAATCTTCCATACGTAGTCCTTACAGATTTGAATTTCAATTACACTGAATCTTAAGATCAGCTTGCTTGTCCCTGAGAAATACATATCTTTTACACGAAAGGACAACTAAGCACACACAATCACTTTTTGTATATAAGTTCCTTGTATTTGAATATGTAACTATTGATAAATTCTTAATATCAGTATAATTAGGCACAGTAAGTAAATTGTTTTAGATTATATAAACGCATAATTGATAGTTTTTAGCTAAAGACAAAATTGGTAATCAGGTATTGATTTCAATTTTCTCTCTTACATTCATGTATCCACTTACATTTGGCTGCTGCAAGACTGTGCATTTGTTAATTTTTACCCCACCAAAATCATTCCATAGCACTGGTAGCTGGCCTTCGTGGTGCTATGGTTACACTACTTAATTTCATCATAGTAGTTGCCTGTGTGTTCTGCTATCAGCAGTGCAGATCTGCTTACACCTATGTAAATGGGTATCTAGCTTCAGATGCTTCCAGAGATTCTCCACAATCTATGTGTCGGACTAGGTATGGGAGATCCTTTCCCTTATTGTCCTCTCTTCCCAATGTTAAAATGTTATTATAGATTCTGAGTAACCAGACAGCTGGATGCACTGAGTCTTTTCATGAGCTCGTAACCATTTTCCTTGGCTCAAAACTATTTTATATTTTTACCCTATTTTGTGAGTTTTTGCATCTTCTTTGAGGATACTAGGGTATATTAACTTCATCTTTTTATTTCACTGTAAAGTCAAAGAAACAGTGTGATTCTAAAAGAATGGAAGAGGAGAAATGAATTAGTTCTTTTCTAACTCCCCTTACCAAATACTGGAATTTTTCTTACGTGTTGACTCTTGTGTCTCTTCCAAGTTTTCTTGTGGTCATAATGGTAAACTTTAATCTTAAAGGTATAAATGTGTGTATGTTTGTTTGTATGGCTTATGTCACTAAATATATTGGCTTAAACCAAAGCACTTGAAATTATACATTTGATGACTATGGGCATGTCTTGTTCTGAAGTGGCCTATTTTTAGTTCTTGTTTATTCATGCTAATAGAGGAGAAGGATGTTATAAATAATGCAAAAATCACTTGCAGCTGAATTGATTATATATTGTATATTTTTCATCAGCCTTAGTTTCTTAATTGTGTGCTCTATTTATTACCCAAATGAGCTAACATCATGAGTATTTAACAAATGATGATTGGCGGAGATGGCTAGGAGCATTTTATGTAGTTGGAAAATCCAATCTACTGTTATAAACTTGGTATGGAAAATTTACTTATGGATGATTGATATTTACCCTTATACAAGGGACTGATATCCTGTAATGTGAAAGAGATGTGAAAATAGATAGTATTTTGTATACAATCTGTTTTCAGAATGATTTCATCAGAATTTTTGCTTAATATTATATACGTTATAATGTGAAAAATAGAATTATACTGCTTCTCTATGATATGAGAGTGAAATTGAAATATATTTGGAAAACTGACTTTTTCCCATTTATTAACTGGTAATCAGGATTCAAATAAAAGAAGAAATTAGTTCGAGTGAACAGAAAAACAAAAGTAGATAATAGGTATAAACAGAACTCAAACTGAATCCAAAATAATGAATGTGAATATTTTTCTCTACCCATATATCAGTTAATTATCCTCAAATAGGCAATCTACTATGAAAATTTAATCCTTGCATTTGTTGGCTATTTTAAATGAAATACAAAATATAGAGAAAATTATCTATTATACATTTCCAACACAGTTTTCATATTCAAATAATATTTATTCCAAAGTGTTAATCCTATTTCCAGTAGTCAGTGATTATGCCTCAATTCTTGTTTTAACTGATAACATCAAAGTAAATATGTAATGAAAAAATTTGGACGTACTTTGATATAGACAATATAAAGTGGAGATGTTTAAAATGTTTTGTCACTCAATATTCTCTTGACATCATATGTTCAAAAAACTTCAGATATTTATAGTTTTTGCATGTTTGATTAGGACCTTGGTATAAGTGTCAAAAAAGTCATGAATAGAAAAATAAGGTATATTAATTTATATGAAAGTGAACTTTTATATCACAGTGTAGGAGCAAGCTGGAAAAATTTCTTTTATGTGAGTCATTTCTGTATGAAGCTATAAACTTTTTTTTTAGCCAAAAGCTGTCATGGTTTCTTGTAAAATAATAAAGATAATAAAAATATCCATTTTAATTGATTCTTTTCATTGTTTAATAAAATTGCTTTGTTTGATTGCTGAAGAATTTGAATTGAGTTTTCATTACCCACTTCTGAACAATTTACTCTAAGATCCAGATAGTATTGAGCTAATGAGTTTGAATTTATATTGAACCTTAACTGTCTTCATGAAGTAAATGGAAAAAAACCATGGCAGTAACTAAGTATTCTTCATTAAAAACTATGTCGTAGAGATTTTACAATGAGGCTTTTAATAGAGCCAAAGCATTTAAATTGGAGTTTTACCAACTTTGCTGTTTCTAAGCATATTCTATGAAAATATGGGTTCCTTTTCTTATTTTAAGAAGTGAAAATTCATAAGCTGACAAGGATATTACAGAAATTTTCTTTCAAGTGGGTAGTTTGTATATTCAACAGTTTCAGTTAAGCATTAATGTTAAAATAATTTAATCTGAGGACATGTCTAAACTGAAATGATTTATAACCACCTTCCAAGGAGTATCCTATTAAGGTGATTCAAGAGCTCTTTAACTGTAAGACATGACTACCAATATTGAAATGCAAGCCGTCAAATATACTGTTTGACTTTGGCACTGGATATTGCCACAATCATAAATGCATGTTTCTCTGTAGTTGAAAATAAGTGATGTACATGTTGATCATTCACGTTTAATTTATTGCTTTGACATTATTATATTTTGTAAAGTGATCTTTCGGGTTCTTTGTACTATGTCTAACCAAGTTGGGCATTTAATGATTCCATGTTTAGGATTTGCTGTGGAATTGAGGGATTTTAACTCTGAATGGTGACTAGGATACCGTTTAATACAAGGACAACTTGGCATTTTTTAACTATCCGAGTGCTTCATTTCCAAGAAGTAATTAATTCTCTAGGTATATAATAGAGCCCATTTTGTATTAAGTTTGTTAGTCAAACAAGATTAGACTCCACAGATAGGGTAATTGTTATAGAAATACTTTTTTTCAAAAAATTTGAGGACCTACCTAAGAAATAGGAAAACAAAAAGAAAATATGGTTTAGGGGAAATTTACTTGAGCTTATTTCCCAAGAAATCACTTGGCCTATCTCCAAATGGGATATGCTTTTTAAAACCTCATTTCAAATTAGTCATTAGAAGATTTGGAATAATATTGTATCCAAACAATTTATATTCATTCCCCACAGGCAGCGGCGGTGGTTCTTGGGATAAGGAAACATTGTCCTCTCCCCAACTCCGGGGATCTCAGGCTTCTGTTCCCCACCCCACATGCCTGGAGCACATAGCCTTCCAGTTAGTCATCCTCTCCACCATCTTCAGCAGATCCACCTTCTGCCAAATGGTACAGTGGCATTTTTTAGCACTAAAAATGGTAGTTGCAAAGAAAAAATTTGTCTAAATATCGAATAGTAAAATGTAGGACATAATAGATATACTACATATAAACAACTGATCATGATCAGTTAAAGAAAACCCTAGTATTTTAAACAATAATTAGACTGATCAGAAGAATAATATAGCAAAGAATTAAATTGTTCATTTGTATTAAACATGTGAAGAGTGGTAATGTGATAAAACATGGCACCAAACTAGTTAGCTTCAAGCCTAATTTCCTTGAGTGATGAGTGGAGTATTGTTGCATACAAAGAGGACAAATGTTGTTCCTTTGACTGTCATTATTAGAACATTTTGAATGCTTCAATTTTTAATGATTTATGTTCTTAAACATTTTAATAAATGAGATATACCATGTTTCATTGTATTATTTGAACAGAGCAATGATGATATGTGTGTATTTTTTTTATAGGACTGGAACTTCCTTTTATGATGATGCCCCACCCTCTAATTCCTGTCAGCCTACCTCCAGCATCTGTCACCATGGCAATGAGCCAGATGAACCATCTCAGTACCATTGCAAATATGGCGGCCGCAGCACAAGTTCAGAGTCCCCCATCCAGAGTTGAGACATCTGTTATTAAGGTAATTGTTCTCTCACACGATTGTTTTAGCTTATGCTAAAACATCTTAAGCCAGCATCTTTCAATCCACTTTTTTTATTTCACAAGTAATTCTAACTACTAAAACTAAGTGATAGTAAATAGATTGTGAGTACACTCACCTATAGTAATTAGAACCAGGGGTACAATATTTAGGCAGACTAGGCTAACTTTGAGTTCTCTGTTGTATCTATTAAGAGAGACATGAACATAGGAAATTAAATGATATATTTCAAATTGTGTGTGTGCACTTGTATCTGTGATTGTGTGTGTGTGTGGGTGCATGCGTACATGTGTGTATATGTTCATGTGGTGTTATGAGCCTCAAGATGTGGAAAATAGTACCTGATTTGTTTTCAGAAGACCAGAAGGGTTAAATTATGGGTCTGTCACTTACTAGCTATGTTGCCTTGGGGATGTAACTCAATCTTTCAGATCCTTTTCTACACCTAAAAAATGGGTAATACAGTGTAGATGTAAAAACTAAACAAAAGAATAAAATTTCAAGTTTTTTATAAATTAAAAAATATGCTGTAAGTGGAAGATAACATTACTGTTATACAGACATCACATATGTGTGAATATACACAATTCTCTCTCTGTGTGTGGGGGTATGTGTATACCTTAAATGTGTATGTATACTTTTTCATTCATATATTTTATAATGTGTATTTAAATGAAAATACCTTACATGCATTGTCAAAATATGTTATTAATTTTTAAACTAAGTAAAAGATACCCCATGCTGTATTATCCTTATTTGACGTAATCATTACCTCCTTTTTCTGAATATGATACACTTGAATTTAGGGGAGCATGTCTTACTGAAGAGGCCCTGTTATAATTCTCATTCATTGCTGATAAAAACGCAAAATGGTACAGCCATTGGGAAGACATTTTTGCGGTTTCTTACAAAACTAAATATAGTCTTACCGCAGAATTGTATGATATTTACCTAGCTCCTTGGTATTTACCCAAAGGAGTTGAAAACTCATATCTTTACAAAAATTTGTGCATGGATATTTATAGCAGCTTTTTTCATAATTGCCAAAATTTGGAAGCAACCAAGATGTCCTTCAGCAGGTGAATGGATAAAAACATTGTGGTTCATCCATATGTTATGACTTTGTTAAATGAACATTTGTTACGTGGAACACAGAGTGCTTGACGGTGAGCCATGGTTCAACAACAGGCTACCAGAGAAACTGAAATAGAGAAGGTTATTACTCACAAGTCCTGGAGGAAGTACCCAGCATGCCTCCAGAGACCACATGGGGAGGTTGAGGCAAAGTGCAGACAAAGAGGGCGAGGCAGGACCTGAGGCACATGCCTTTACTAGGGTCCATGGGAGAAGTACTTTGGGGTTCCCAGGCTAGGGCTGGATTGGTCAATTCAAACCAAAAGAGCAGAGTTTTGATAAGCCCCACAGGGGTCTTATCTAAGAGGAGACTGTTGATCACAAGGGCTGTTGGGGAAGTCCTATCAATATCACAATATCAGAGATTTACATTTGCTTGTGACTCTGTAGCTGCTGTCTAGGGCATACGCTTGCATGAGGGGGTTAGTGTCAGTTAGCCAAGCAGGCCACTTGGCTAAACAAAATGGATGCGTAGGCAGCGATACCATGGGGTAGCTCTTGACACCATACAATGGAATATTATTCAGAACTAAAAAGAAATGAGCTATCAAACCATGAAAAGACATTGAGGAAACTTAAATGTATTCTTCTAAGTTAAAGAAGCCAGTCTGAAAAAGCTGCACACTATGATTCCAAGTGTTTGACACTCTAGAAAAGGCAAAACTATGGAGATATTAAAAGGGTCTGTGGTTGCCAGGGGGTGGGGGTGGGGAATGAATAGGCAGAGCACAGGGGATTTTTAGGGCAGTGAAAATGCTCATATGATACTATTATGATGGACACAAGTCATTATACATTAAAAAAAGGCCTTGTTACGACTTAAATAGAATGTTGAATAATATACAAATAGAAATTTTTCTTATAATAAAGACTCTATAAACGAAGATGAGTACTAGCCCCTCATATCATTTTCTGAAGTATCCTTACCAGAGGAAAAATAATAAAAAATATCACAGAAGACCCAGATCAACTTCTTAAAAATCTTTACCTGAGAGAATGCCAGTGAATTCTACATTGTCCTCAGCCAAGAACCCAGGAAGAGAACTTTTGAAAGTTCTTCTTTATTCTGAATGACTTTTAGAGAGTTCCTTTGTCACCAGAAGATTTATTAATCAAGGTATCACTGTGTAATTCGATTTATGATCATTTTTGGTAATAGTTATTACTGAGAATTCAACATTTTCATCGCCTCACTCATTGAAGTTATCTAGAGGGAGGTTTTGGCTGAAGAAAAAAAGCCTAAATGTTCCCATCATTGTACTTGATGGCTACTTTTTTTTTTTTTTTTTTTTTGCTGAGGAGGATTCACCCTGAGCTAACATCTGTGTCAATCTTCCTCTAATTTGTATGTGGGTTGCCGCCTCAGCATGGCTGACGAGTGGTAGCTCCGCACCCAGGATCTGAACCCGCGAATCCGGACCACTGAAGTGGAGCACACCAAACTTACCACTACACCATGGGGCCAGCCCCCAGGGATGGCTATTTTTTAAAAAATTAAAAAGAAGTATTAGTTACCAGAAGTGGTTATTCTCATTTTTTAAAATTTAGTAATAATTACTATAAAGAATCATCTTCATAATATTACTTTTATAATTTTTCATTTCAAAACTGAGCATTCTTTGTTATTTTTCATTTAGATAAGATTTAGATTCACAGATGAAGTAAAACTATGTCAGAAAAGCAGATTTTAGCAGTTTAAAATCATAATGGTTGACTTAGTTATGAACTGTAGAAAATTTGGACATGAGCTAGTGCCTTAGATATTCCTGGATCCAAAATACTCCAGTTACATCAGAAGGCTTGATTTATTTTATTTTTTCAATATACATATATTTTAAAAATAGTTTGTGCTACATCTAATGTTAATTAGAATACTTAGATAGGAAGCTTCCTTTAATAAATCCTTGGTTGTCAAAATTTAGGTAAGTAGGAGGAAGCAGTTGGGTTTCCTCTGGAAGGCGTCTTTAGAAAACAATCTAGTTTATTGGAAAGTCAGCAACATTCCTGTGGTGTCTTAAATTAAGGGTAGGAATGGAGAGGAGGGAGATCGGGAGAAAGGAAGGAAATACGCAAAAAGGGAATAAGAAAGTGAGAGAGCTCTGTGTCTTGAAATGTGTGCCAACATCTCCTAAGTTATAGTGATATTCCACTTCCTAGTCTCATGGGGCAAATTTTTTCAGACACTTGGCTACAGATAGATTAAAGGAAATTCTGGACTTTTGAATGTGGTGGTAGTGTAAATGGCGATAGTAGCTAAATAGGAAACAATGACTCTGAGAATGATTGGAGAAAGTAAAAGTTGATAGTTTTAATTGCCAACATCAAAGTGAAATTCAATTGGCCATTGCGGAAATTCTGAAAGGCCTATTTGCCCTTTTCCTCTGAGGCTGGCTGTCTATGTAGCTTCAGATTTGATGCTGATAGGTAAAGATTATAGAAAGTAAATAAATTTCAAAAAACAGATGAGACAATTCTAATATTTTTTGGTAAATATATTGAGAGTATGTCCTCAGAGAATAAGAGACTCCCATGTCACGTTAAATAGTATGGGGCCCAAGTGGGTAATTAGAATAGTGCCTACAAGTTTGTTTGCCTGAAGAGATTCTAATCATGAAGGCCAATAAAAAGTGAAATGTTAGTGACTGGCCCCATGCCACAGTGGTTATGTTTGGCCCACTCTGCTTCGGCGGCACTGTTTCACAGATTCAGATCCCAGACAGGGACCTACACCACTCGTCAGCCATGCTGTGGTGGCGACCTACACACAAAATAGAGGAGGAATGGCAAAGATGTTAGCTGGGGCTAATCTTCCTCAAGCGAAAAAGGAGGAAGATTGGCAACAGATGTTACCTCAGGGCAAATCTTTCTCAGCAAGAAAAAAGGGAAATGTTAAATACCAAAGATTTACCTCCATCTGAAGGAAAAATAAAACAAGAGAAATAGCTTTTGAAGGGAAAATAGAAGGTTGAGGGATCTTCTGTGTGCTGGGATGTACCATTTACAGTAATGACAAGAATTAAAATTAAAACTCAACGTAAATGAGAATGTTAATAAGAATTTATGGGATAGAAGAGAAGCAAAAGCACAGCTCTCAGAGTTACATGTTTTAAAATATTCTTTCTGCTATGTGTTTCTATGAGGTAAAGGAGCTCCAATGATTTTCTCATAAACCTATTTATGAAAACGGACATACCAGTACAAACAGTGGAGCAGGGTCCAAGAGCTACCATCCTTGAGTGAAGTCCATCCTGCTGCCAGTTTTTGTATGGACCATGAGTAAACAATGGTTTACATTTTGAAGTGGGTGGGAAAAACAATAAAAAGAAGAATCTTTCATGACACATGAAAATTACGTGAAATTTTAGTGTCTATAAATAAAATCTTTTGAAACTTAGTCACACTCTTTTAGTTTACATAATATCTATGGCTACTTTCATGTACAACGGCAGAGTTGAGTAAAATATTTACTAGCTGGCTCTTTACAAAAAAAAAATTGCCGATCCCTGTGTTAGAGCTCTGATTAACTCAAAACCACATGAGTCTTAGGCTTCAGATAACTGAGGCAACTCAAACTAAACTCTCAAACACTATAGAGCCATAGGATTTGGTGTTGAAAAAAAGAAGAAGAAATTAAAAGCATTTAGGAAAAGAAAACTATATAGATGAATAACATTGTTAGTTGCTTTAAATATGAGCCTTCATGATGGCATCTGCCAAAGGATTAAATTTAGACTTTCTCTGGCTGATTGTGATGGACTACTGGGAATATTTTAGTAAGATAACTTTGAGGAGGAAAAGGGAATATACTGTTTAGACAATAATAATTCTAATTCAAATCCCTAACAGCCAACTATCTGTAAGAGTATATTAAATTATTATGAGCTCTGTATTAGTCTATTATGTGTTAGTAAGACCCATAGATTTTTAGTGTTTAACATTCATAGAACATGAAGAGACATAGATTTGGGATGTTAGATGTTACATAATCCAGCTTTCCCGATAGTGGAGAAATAATTCCTGCACCCTCCCTACCCATTTTTATATATCTAAGCTTTTGTAGATGGCCTATTCTATTTTCAGCAAATTTACTATTGAGGAAGCTACTCATTAATCAAATGAAAATTTTCATCTCAATAGCTTCTACCTTAACTTTATTATATTTTCTTGGAAGAAAAATGTCTACTAATCCTTCTGTGTTCTAGCTATTTAAATATATAAGTCCTCTAATATAGTACCTGTAGTGTTTCTTTCCTCCAGACCAAATATTTTAATTTCTTCTGACCATTCCTCATCAAGCTTCTTGGTTGACCTTTTTTTTTAGAATCGCCTCTCTCTTGCCCAGCCCCTCTCATACAATATTCTGGAAGTGAACCGGTCAGTGAAAAGACAGTGGAACTAACATAAACCTCAATTTGGACAATAGGTTATAAATATAGTAATCATTTATAAAACTGTTTTGTTAGTTGAATATGTGACTCAGTAACTTTCATGCCTTTTCAACATGAAATTCAACTAAGCCAATTCTTCATCTTTTACTTTTATTAGGAATTTTCATTTATTCATATTAAGTTTATTTTCTGGTCCGTTGATTTAGGCTCTGTAGATACTTTTGAGTGTTAACACTCTAAACTATCATATTTGCTATTTATATCATCTTTGTATCATTTCCAAATTGTAAAAGGATGTATTACTTGTATTACCTTAAATCACTGAGGAAAATAAACAGTATAAATCAAGAGATCAATTCCTCTTGTCATTAGAGAATTCCTAATAGGCTAAAATGTTCTACTAATTGATTCTCTTTGGGTGTCATTCATCAAGTAACCCCAAATCCCCCTGAATGAATCAATATTTTTCTCAGTTTTTATTTAATAAATTTACAATGCTATCATAAGGACTTTGAAAAAAAGGTTCTTGCTGAAAAAAAAATTGAAAAGAAGAAAGGCAGTATATTTTAGTGGTTTAAAACATGGATTCTGGAAGAAGACTTCTTGGGTTTGTATTCCAGCTGTACCACATCCTAGTTATGTGACCTTAGACAAGTTACTTAATAGTTCTGTCTTTGTTTCCTTTTCTGTACAATGGAGTTAATAACTTTACTATCTCGTTAGGTTGTCATAATGATTAAATTAGTATTTATGAAATCATTAGAAGTCTTTGTATACTGACATCATCTTCATCTCATCACTAGTTTTATTTTCTCCCCATCTGTTTAAAAATAAGCTCTAGAATCTTATAAGGAATCTGTGTTAAGCTTTTGACGTGTAGTCACAACTGTATAATAAGACCTCGCTCCATCTCTCGCTCTCATTTTCTTGTTCAGCCCTTTTCACCTAACAAAATTGTATTTTGTTTTTTGGGTGTTTTGTAGTGCAGTAGCATACAAAGCAGATTTTTTTCCTCCCCAAAGCCCCAGCACATGGTTGTATATCCTAGTTGTAAGTCCTAATTCTTCTATGTGAGCCACCGCCACAGCATGGCAACTGACAGACGGGTGGTGTGGTTCCACAACCGGGAAATGAACCCTGGGCCACTGAAGCGGGAGTGCCGAACTTTAACCACTAGACCATCAGGGCTGGTTCAAAGTGGATTTTTAAATGCATTGTTTTTCAGGTTTAATTTTTCTTCAGGGATAATATAGAATCGTTGTTGAGAAATTTGGCAACATTCAAATTATCCTACATTGTTGAATAGACATCTTTCCTCTCATGCCACATTGTAGGGTTTTCTGAGAATAGGGACTATGACTTAAATTTGTTAATTTTCTCTGCTGACCTGGTGTGTGTGTGTGTGTGTGTGTGTGTGTGTGTGTGAGAGAGAGAGAGAGAGAGAGAGAGAGAGAAAGAGAAATAGAGACACTTTATGACATTCTCAATTTTCCATTCTCTAATACTTTCTCTCAGGTCCTTAAAATACTATATTAGTAAATAGGACTTTACATGCAAGATGTTTAAAATGTTTAAAGATTATAAAAACTAGAACTAAAGTGATCTGATTCTCAAAGTAGATTAAAATCTTAGAATAATGTCATGTGCCCCATGTTTGTTTTTAGGTACAGAAGAGTTTATTTTGGGGCAACCATAAATAACTCTAGATGTATGCATTACTTTTAGAGGTAAAAATTTTTTTTCACAAAAAGTGATTTCGTATAATTTTTACCTGGATTTAGAAAACCAGTTAAGTATGTTCTCTTAATGTTTATTTGAGTATTGACATTAAATGTGAAAAGAGGATGCTAACAAGAAAAAAAAAGTGTTAAAACACAAGCACTACTAAGGATACCATACATCAATGTATTCAAAGACATCACATATATTTACATCCATGAGTCTGTAATAACATTAAAAAATAAATTAGTTGCTTATCTTTGGAGAACTCTAGGAAATTGATTATTTTAAAGGACAAATAAAGGTTTAAATAAAGGATAAAGGGGTGGAATCAAGCATTTTCCTGCCTTCCCCATACAGGTGTCCCTCAGGATAACCAAATAATTTACTAGGGAAATTTTCTGTTCATATAAATCTTTTGACAAGTAAATGAATAAGGAATGATATATTTAGAATACCACCAAATTGCAAGTCCTAATGAATGATGAATCTAGGCCATGATCATCAGTAGTGGCTGGCATCATAAAATGCAACCAAGCAGACATTATGTGCTTCTGATGGAAGCATGCAACACCGTCTATGAAGTAGTCTTCCCCCAAAATCAACTTGAATCAAGCAGCCAGATCTAACTATGCAGGAAATTCAGGGGATAGAAGAACATAGAGACAAAAAAGACCCATTAAGGAACTGCATATGAGCAGTTCATAGTGGTTGTGGCCTCTAAGAATATACACACTGCCTTAACTGGATAAAAAGTTGGCTTTAAACATCTGCCATGCACAGAGATAGTGATGCCAATTAATGGCAGTGCTAGCCAAATCAGAATTGACCTATTTCTCCTTGCTTTCCTCCCTCTGCTCCCCCTTCCCTGAGTGTGGGGAAGGAAGAAATCCTTTTAATTAAACACTAGTATTTCTTATTACAGATGGATGGCTTATAATTTCTGAGTCAAGACTGTATTTTGTTGCTTAAAGTAAATAGGACTTTATATTAACAAATGTGTAGTAATCTGAAAAGGCTGCCTGAATTTTCATACAGATGTGGGAAAAATATTGTCCCCTACCACCACTGAATAAGTTCCAAGAGGCAGTAGGAGAATAAAATTAAGTTGTTTATGATTATACTCATGGGTCCTACTAGTTTCTTATTTAGCAAAAATGAGTATTTCTTGAGTATCATCATCAAAACAAATAAAAAGAGCTATGTAAATATCTGTTGAAGCCTCAATTTAGAACTTTGAGTCATGGAGTTTTAATGGTGGCTGCCTGACCCTCTGCTAGATACAAGTATATTGGCATAATTTGCTCTGTCTTCCAAAAGTACTTTTTAACATTTTCCTGAATCCAGAATCCCAATTCTGTTATTTATCTGCTCTGTTCATTTTTCCAGAACAAGGGAATTTGGATGTCACACTTAATCAGTGTATATATTTCTGGACTTCAATAACATTTACTAGTTGATGATATATGTTCCATGGGGAAAGGATTTTTGTCAGTTTTGTTTACTTGTATATATCCAGAGCCTAGAACACTGGCAGACATTAGGTGTTCAGTAAATATTCTTTCAATGATTGAATAAAAGTCTGAGTTGTTTTAAAGCTCAGGAGTTTGGGTTATGTAAAGTGCTAGTCAACTTCAATTTTGTAAGTTAAAAGTTATATCAAGATAACATTTAATGTTAGAAATATCTTCTCCCCACTTCCATAACATATTCAGTGAGGGAATCTCTTAACTATAAATAGATGAAAATGAAGATAATTTTAAAAAGAGCAACACAGAGTAAGGCTAAATGAAATCCTTTAGAGAAATGAGTTGTGGTTATTTAGACTTACTCTAACAAAATATTTTAAGTTGATGAAATATAATGCATTTAGTGGTAGAGAGGAGGCAGCTAAGACCATTTTATAAATGGTTAATTAATCACATATGTAATACTGAACATTTCGTACTTTTTATTTTAGAACTTTAGAATAAGTCACTTTGAATTTCCTCTCTGATTCTGAATTATTCTAGAGAACAATACTTCTTGCTCTACCCAGAGGCAATAAATGCAGCTTTTCCTTTATTTTTATTCTGTTACCATTAGTTTATTAGTATGACCTTTTTTTTTTTTTCAGTGAGACAGTATTCCTCTTAAATTTTCATTTATTATTGTGGCTAGTTTTATAAAGATGGAACATTGCAAAAGATTGTGTTTTATTGATTGGTCGAGTTATGATGCAGGACTATAAAGCAGTGTGTTGAAGTATTAAATTAAATATTCTTTCTCTTTGTCCTACTTCAGGCCCATCTTGGAGGTTAAAGGGTGTTACACAAATGAAATGATAAATCCAGTTTACATAGTTTCCCTATAGACATTGAACTGCTTCTTTCTTATTATATCTGAATAAAACTCATTATCTATTTTGTTTCAGTAATAATTATGAGATTCTCTCCTAAGCAATTCTTTACTGTCTCCATTATTCTCCATCTTATAGCATGCTCTGGAAAGGCAAGCATGTAAATATGATAAAAGAATTAAGCTGTTGAAATAAATTAATTTATTGTGCAACAATGTATTCAAATCTTACTTACTCATTGGATTTTACTTTAATGAAATTCTTCAAAGAACAATACATCATGTTCCAAAGATTGAAATTGTACATTAAGTGAAATGGCTGAATATGTTGTGTCTCAATTTATAGAAAGTTTCAATTGAATACTCAAGCTTTTAAATCACAAAAATTTGCATAAATTAAAATATTTTCTTTAAATAAAAGTGTTAAGTATTTTCCTTCTATCCTTTGTTCTTAGGCAAAAAATTATAATTAAAGTAAAAATAAGCTAAAGCTAAATTAAATACTACAATTTCACCTACATTTTCTGAGCTTTAAATTATGCTATTAAGATGTATTTTACATAAATATTTTAATCTAGTTTATTTTTGACTTAGTTTATTATATGATCTTTAGAGTATTTTGAATGTATAAATGAATAAGTGAATAATGCATGAATGAAAAAAATTATCAAGGAGAACTTTGGCAGTTAAATATATTGACTAATAATAAAATAATTTTTATACTCATGTGGAAAATAAACAAATTGTTTTTAATGGCATAAGTATTTTGCTAGAGTTTTATGCATTAAATATTTAAGTATTTTATAAGTTAAATATCTCAGGAAAAAATCAGTTTCTCATGCTTTCCATTAGCATCACTAAGAAATCTATTATGACAGGAAACTCAGACTTGCAAAACTGATTTTAGAGGGATTGATTTATTTTAAGATTGTCCTTTATCTCTTTTCAGTCAAACATGTGCCATTGCAAATATGATCACTTACATAACTATCAGGAGGAATATTAAAATGTATTGATGAGTGAACATTGATATGAGTGACCTTTTAAAGAAAATAGAATGGTTAATTTAGACAATTTTATTTATATAAAAATATAGCAATGTTCTTCCTCAAATATATACCAGACGTTTCTGTGTAAGTCAAGAATTGAGTTAGTTGTATTAGGAATTAACTTTAAAGCTTAGACAAACTTGTGTGCCTCTTTATCAGAATTTCAAGATATCAAAGTTAGACTCTTTATAGTGTATATTTGGTCACGTATGCAGTTAGCTATAGCATAGCTTATGAACACTTTTATAGAGACTATATGGGAGTTCTACTATACAGTTTTATGAATCCATAGTCCATAATAAATGCACAGGTACTCCAAAAGAGATACAAAATCCAAATTTTGAACGCTATGCACAAGCCAAGATTATCCTTTGATTTGTGATTGCAAAGACTTGATATGAGCCTTACTGCTTTTTTCTTTTTTTTTTGGATTAACAAGTTGTGGTATATTTGTACAATTGAATATATTCAACAATAAAAAAGAGTAAACTGATACATGCAACAACATGGATGGACCTCAAAAACAATTTTGTTGTATAAAAGAAGTCAGACACAAAAAAGTATGTACTATATGATTCCACTTTTATGAAATTCTAGAACCAGCAGAACTACTCTATGGTGGTAGAATTCAGAAAGTGGTTGCTTATGGAGATAGAAGGAATTGCCTGGAAAGGGGTATGAGAAACCTTTCTGGGGTTATGGAAATGTTCTAGATCTTGGCAAAACGCATCAAACAGAACACATAATAAATGTACAGTCTGAAGTTGCTTCATAGTTTAGAGTAGGAGTGAATGTTAAGAAAAAAGATTTATAATCCCAGCTGCTTTTAAATTATAATTAGAATATAGGAAGTAACTTTTGGCATCCAGATGTGGATTCTCTGCTCTTTTAAATCATATATGTTTGTTTCTTAGAAATTTAGGTCGTTTGTTTGCCATGTGGACTAAAGAACTTAGACCATTTAGAAGCACAGCTTATTTGATTTATTTAGTTTGGAAAAATAACTAAGAATATGTTCATTTTTCATGTTTTTTGAGGCAAAGATTTCATATTCTAATCTGCAAATTGTACAGTTGGATACCATTTTTCTGTAGTATCCTTTAGTATAACAAATGTATGATGTGCCATAAACTTCTTTGAACAAGCTAATTGTAAATTTTAATATTTGGAGTGCATGTGTCCCCCTCTTTCCCTCTTTCCTGCCCCACCTCTCTTTCTTACTCATTTGCTTATTTGCAGTCTTAAATGCAACTCCACATGACTTGGGTAGGAAAATATATTGTATGGTGCTTACATTTACCTACATAACAGTCAAATTTGCTATTTGCAGAAAATAGAGAACTTAATTCTTAACCTCCAATCAAATAAGGTAAATGAAGCCTTAGCATATCTGTTGAAAAAGTTTATTGACAATGTGCAGGATTGAAAAATTAAAAGGGTATGAGACAAGTGGTGTTCAATCTTGGATGCACGTTAAAATCACCTGTAGAGACTTGAAAAATGCTGATGTCTGGGGCCCCCTTCAGACTCAGTGTATAGGGCTACTTTAACAAAGTGCCACAAACCAGGTGCCTTCAAATGACAGAAATTTATACTCTCACATTTCTGTAATCTAGAAGTCTGAAATCAAGATGTCAGCAGTGCCGTGTTCCCTCTGAGATCCTAGATAGACTCCTCCCTTGCCTCTCCATAGCTTCTGGTGGCGGCTGGCAGCTGCATAATTCCAATCTCTGCCTCCATCTTCACATGACATTTTCCCCTTGTGTTTTCACAATGTGTTCTTGTAAGGACACCAGTCATGTTGGATTAAAAGCCCACCCTACCTCATTTTAACTAATTACATCTGCAAAGATCCCATTTCGAAATGAAGTCACATTCATAGGTACTGAGGGTTAGGACGTCAATCTTTTTTAGGGACACAATTCAACCCATAACACTCAGTAAACCAGAATCCCTGGGAGTAAAGCCCAGGCATAGATAGGCATGTTTAAGAACTTCCCAAGTGATTCTAATGCAAAACGGGATTGGGAACCATTACTTGGCTAATGGAACCCCTGAGGCCAAAGACACGCATTACCCTCATTCTCACTGGTTTTACAAATCCTTGAGCTTCATCTTTGTTTTCCATGTTCCATTAGCCATTGATATTTTGAAAACAGTCTCCTACAGGCCAATTACATTTTAGAAACTTTTTTCTTTTAAATTTTTAAAAGTCTTCACTTCTACTATTTGCATCTTTGCACCTTAATAAGAAATCATCTGGGGCCAGCCCAGGGACTTAATGGTTAAATTCATGCACTCCACTTCAGTGGGCCGGGGTTTGCGGTAGAAGTTTACTTCTACATTTCTAAATATTTATTAATTGTTGAAAAAACAGTTCTTCAACACCTATGTGTGTTGATATCTGAAGGTATAAATACCTTGATGCTCAAAGAAGAAAATGTTAATGAATGAGTATCTTATTTCTTAATCTGTAACTCCATTTATAATAGCTCACTGGAGACAGTTATACAGTATATTTGCATGTTAGTCTAATGTGGAAGGTGCAGGGCTTACAGGGGAAGGTATGGAGTGGGACCCGAATGTTTAGTATCAGGAGACATGATACCAGTTTCCCTGGGATACAACTAATACATATTTCATGAATTTTCCTTAATACATTTGTGTGGTTGAATTGGAGCTAGAAGTAGAAGGTAGTCTGAAAATTATTAGAATCAAAGAAAATTATTCCAATGTTAAATAATAATCGATTTCCATGATGCCTTAAAATGTGACCATCCAAGTGTGTCTAGAGCAGTGCCATGATGAAATAGCTGTTAACAACTCCTCTGGTATTATTATTATGGTCTGTCATGTTGATAATTTGTGTGCTAAACGACCCTTGGATACTTGCTGAAGCAATAGAATATATTTGAAGATTTATCTAAATTGATAATTGTCTAGAATTGAAACCTGCTTCGATTTGTTAATTATTTGTTGTCTAATAGATTCTAAACTGGTTGTGCTCTTTGGCCTCTCTTTTTATCCAAAAAGAGGATGGATATTTGCCATTATTGCAGTGATGCTTACTTATAGAACCAGTTTCCTTTCTAATCTTTCCAACTTTAGCTTTGCTCAAGATAAAAGATGTTTTTTAATACAGTTAAATGTTGATGAAGGGGCCAGCCTGGTGGTGTAGCAGTTAAGTTCCCATGCTCCACTTCAGTGGCCCGGGGTTCACTGGCTGGGATCCTGGGCGCAGACCTACTCACCACTCATCAAGCCATACCGGGGCAGCCTCCCACATAGAAGAACTAGAAGGACCTGCAATTAGGATATACAACTATGTACTGGGGCTTTGGGGAAAAAGAAGAAAATGAGGAAGATTGACAACAGATGTTAGCTCAGGGCCATTCTTCCTCAAAAAAAAAAAAGATGAAAAAAATGTTTTTTGTCCTCACATTTTTATAGTATTAAGAAAAATAAACATTCTTTAAGTAAAGGTCAATGTATTTACCTCTTTTCTTCCCCCCTCCCTTCCCATGGGTGATGTAGGAGCGAGTACCTGACAGCCCCTCGCCTGCGCCCTCTCTCGAGGAGGGCCGAAGGCCTGGCAGTCACCCATCATCACATCGCAGCAGCAGCGTGTCCAGCTCCCCAGCACGGACTGAGAGCTCTTCTGACAGAATCCGTAGGTCTCATACTTTTACTTGTCACCGTTTTAAACTTTATTAGGTGCAGCTGGCTTTTCTAATCAAAATGTCCTCATTCCAAATAGATCTCAGATGTATCATGTTCTGAAGCTCTGTAGCAATAGCCATCTCTCAAAATTATGTTTCCCAGTTTGCAATATCATGAGGTATGGTACTACATTAACAGGTTCTGATATAAACTCCCACTCTTTGATGCCACACATAAAAATTTGAGCTATGAAACAGTTAGAGAAAGCAAGTAAGCTTCTAGATTAGTTTCTGAAGTAAACACCTCCAGCTCTCAAATACCTAGTGTCTAAATATACTCTTTATAGATTAAGGTCAGCTTCATACCTTCAATCCTACCCCTGCCATTTTTGAAATTCACTAACTTTTAAAACTCATCCTTGCATTGACAAAGATGTGCATGAAGAGGAATAAAAGAAATAGAATTTAAAACAATTGATTTTTAAAAAATATGTCTCAGCCATTCAGATGATCAGTAGATTGAAGAGTTTGAAATTGGTTAAATTTAAGGATTTGAATTAGTAACAGTCTATAATGCATATTATTGTTATACTTTATTATTAAATTCTAAAAAGTAGGGCTATATTTTATTTCATGATCCCATTTTCAGATATGTAATCTTGGTCCTCATGCCCCCCAAAATTAAGAGTAAGGTTAAAATGCCATTCGGTTAACTGGTTATTTTGTGTCTGTACAAGAATCTAATATTGTTTTTCCAATAAAATGAGCATATTAACAATGACTATCTTGGTTGATAAAACCAATATTTATTGTGTCCTTTGAAGGATTTAGTTATAATTTTATGAAATCATGCTTATATAAACTTCACCTAATTACACAAAATTTATTGGAGTTATTTGGTTGTTGAGAACATTTTCATAATAGGAAAAACATTTTCCAGCAAATGTCTTTATAACTTGTAAAGAATGTTTGTATAGGGGCCGGCCCGGTGGCGCAGCGGTTTAGTCCGCACTTGGCAGCCCAGGGTTTGCTGGTTCGGATCCCGGGCGCCCGCCGACGCACTGCCTGTCAGCCATGCCGTGGCGGCGTCCCATATAAAGTGGAGGAAGATGGGCACGGATGTTAGCCCAGGGCCAGTCTTCCTCAGCAAAATGGGGAGGATTAGCAACGGATGTTAGCTCAGGGCTGGTCTTCCTCACCAAAAAAAAAAAAGAATGTTTTTATAAAGCAGAAGTCCTCAATATGGCTACTATTGAGGTGGGTAACTTAAATATTAGGTTGAATTGTATGAAATAAAATTATTTTTAATAATAATCTATTATTGACAATTAAATAATTCAACATAATTCTAAATAGGAATACTTGATTTGGCCTGTCTAAAACATATTTCTCTAAGTTTCTAAGAGATGATTGTAACTGTTTATTAATAAAAACGGATATATCAATTGATTGCCATTCCCAAACCAATGATACTCCTGAGGCTGGTAAACCCTAGCTCTCACTACTTCAAACCATTTTTCAAATAAAATATTTTCTGTATGCTTTTGTGTTATGCTGACACTAGAATCAGAAATTTGATGATGAATATTTGGTTTCATTTCTAATGCTTTTATAAGATGTTGTCATTGAAAGGGTAAAAAAAAATTTTCATAATACTTAAATGGAAATATGGACAAAAGGGAAGATTTGGAAGAGTTCTATTATACATTCATTTTTTAAATTAACCATTGTATTCTTTTTTATTCTTGGTAGAAACAAAGGAGAAATTTCTGCATCCATGGACCACCATAATTGTCCAAATGGAAGTAAATATACACACATGCACACACACATATACACAAATACACATGAATGCATAAACACACATATATACATATATGCATACATACATATGTGCATATATATGCATATTTATTTTTAATGTGTTATTTTAAAATAATTTTAGATGAACATAAAAATTTCAAAAGTAATACAAAGAATTCTTGCATGTCATCACCCAGATTCACCCAATCAATGATCTCTCTGAAAGAGATACCCCAGTAAAGACATAATGCCACCCTAGTGCTCCTATCACGGGCATCATGCTTCTTTACCTCAAATACTTCATTGTTTATTTTCTACAAAGAAGGACGCTCTCGTACGTAACCACAGAACAATGATCAAAATCAGGAAATTAAGATTATTATAGTACTATTCTGTAAAACTACACACTTTATTCGAATTTTATCAACTTTGCTACTCATATTTTTTCCTTTTTTTTTTTCTCACTAATATTTTTAATAGCAAGAGATTTTTCCTTCCTGTTCTGAAAGCCAATCCAGGATCACATGTTACAATTTCTTGTCATATTCCCTTAGTCTCCTTTAATCTGGAACAGTTCCTCAGTCTTTTTTGTCTTTCAGTATGTTGACATTTTTGAAGAATATAGGCCATTTATTTTGCAGAATATCACTCAGTTTGGAACTTTTTGATGTTTGCTCATGATTTAACTTAGGTTATGCATTTTTGGCAGGAATCACATAGGCACAGTAGTATGTCCTTCTCAATGTATCATCTCAGGAGCCATATGGTCTTTCTCCATTACTTGTGATAACTGTCACTTGGCCAAGGTGGTGACTACCAGATTTCTCTACTGTAAAGTTATGTTTTCTTACCTTTGTAGATAATGAGTATCTTGCGAGGAGCTATCTTAAGACTATGTACATATTCTATTCTTCATCAAACTTTCACTCCACTAGTCTTAGAATCATCCATTGAAGATTCTTCCCTGAAACAATCATTACTATGGTGACTTCCAAGTGGTAATTCCTAATATAGTCTTATGATATTTTAAAAATCTCTTTTTTCCAGAGAAAGTGCAGTTTTATGGAATGATTCTTCATGCAAAATTTTGCACAAAACCAAGATTTTCATGGGCAACTTATTAAGAAATGTATTGACTGGATTGTGAAAATCATAAGGGTGTTTGATCACCTACTTTATCATTTCAATAGTGACAGGTTACTCTTAATAGTTTAGAAAAGTAATTATTGTTTTTAATCATTCAACCATTCAATCGATATTAATTGGTCACTTTTATTTTCAAATGTGAATTCAAATCCAATTTTTAAAGAACTACGTTATATCTATGAAATTTTGTATTTTATTAACTAGAATAGAAAATGAATATTGAAACAGTTATTGCAGTGCCTTGTTGAAAACTATTTGCTCTCTCATGCCACTAGAATTTATTTATTATGTCCAACTTCATAGTGTTAGAGAGCATTCTAATGTTAACACTGTAGTTCTTGCAGAATTAAGGAAGGTTATATACTGGAGAGAGGATGTGATGCACTAGATAAAAGCTTGAATACTTCATTGGTAGTGGTTGTAGTGGTATGGCCATTCAAAAGTATTCTAGACGTTAAAAAGAATTATATTTTATGTGAAATAAAAATAAGATAAAATGGTTAAGGCGGTTAACCATTTTAAGATTAATTAGGTTTAATTAATTAATTAAGGTTAAAAATAAGATAAAATGGTTTCATTTTCAATATTTTCCTGCTTATCCTCAAGAATTATCATGGTTATCAATTTTCACAGTGTTCTTACAGATAGATTATAATTTTAATGTTAGACCGTTATATTTTATTTACTTTTGAATCCAAAGAGTTTAAGTAATTTATTTGAACATTGTGTGTTATGGTGTTTTTGTCTTTTTTTCTTTTATTTCGGGCTTGACAGCTGTCCATCAGAATGGGTTGTCCATGAACCAGATGCTGATGGGTTTATCACCAAATGTACTCCCTGGGCCCAAAGAGGGAGATTTGGCTGGTCATGACATGGGACATGAGTCAAAAAGGATGCATATTGAAAAAGGTAATATTTGATTATATGGTCTTATTTTTCCTGCTCAACATGTGAGCTAAATTTTAATCATGGGATGAGGTATATTTCTAGATTACATAAAAAGATGGCATATAAACATTTTAAAAACCTACAATATTAAGTAAATTCAAGCTTTTTCAACAAGAAAGAAGTATGAATGAAGACCTACCACTTTTCTCTTATACAACAGGTAGATGTTTATTTATTTTCCAGTACATTAAAAAAGGGGAGAATTGTTTGTTTTAATTGATATCTCAGAGTCTCTGAAGGTCTATCTACTGTTTGTCTTTCTCAATGCCTTCAGGGCCAATTGTTGTTATATTTATCACAATAGAGCAAGAACAATATTCAAAGGATTACTATGAATATGTTTTAGATTAAAAGACACGTGGTCCTTGGACCAATCAGGAAACAGAAGTGAATCTTATCAACCAAGGTACTAGCAGTTGTTTCAAAAGTGTATGTAACAAATAACAAAGCCCAGATTGTGCAAAGCTGTGAAAGTTTCCTATTTATATTTCATTCGTATCAGCCTAATTCATTTTCACTGGCAAAAATTTGTTTTCATGCCCTATTTCATAAAGAAATTGAAATATTATTTTAGTATGCGTGCTGGAAATTTGTGCTTAGTAGATAAAAATTCATGTTTTCGAATGGTAAATTTTGAATTGTGAATATAGGAGCCTCTCCACATTTTTTACATCTTAATTTTATATTTTTTAATTTTGTTCATATAGACTGGTTACTTTGACTATCTTTTTTGACATGAATATCAAATAATCAGTGTTATGAAAAGGATTATTTCTTTGGAATACATAATTACACAAAAGGCACAATTAATCAGCTGTCAAAAAGGAAAAGAAATAGAATTGGACATTAAATAATTAATCAGAAAGAAATGATTGGCAAAAGACTAAGTTAAGGTGGAGAAACTTTTTTTCTCAAAAATGACTATTCACAAAAAGTAAAAATGCTTACATAAAACATTTTTCCATTCAACTCTGCTGAGCCCGGAGGGAGAAAGAATACAATATTTCTACAAATTAGATTATCTGCAGTATGGAATGTCAATGAGAAAACCATAATCTTTTCTAGGTGCTAATGTCAGCATTAAGGCCACTTTCTAATCATTTATTTTGAAATTTGATGTTAAGTATTGCTACTAATCTATGTGGACGATGTGCAGTGCATCAGTGGGCCAGATGGTCTCTAAATATTTAATTCTAATTTTTCCATAAGTTCTTCAACAATGAATAAAAACATCATATATATAGTGGCTTATATATATTTTGACATATGACTTTTATATTTAATCAAAAACCTATTTGTGGAAATATGAAAATTAGCATAGTGAGAAAATATAAAGCTTCACAGAAGATTTAAGTTTTAAGTAATAATATTTAAATATAAGAATTCCTTGTTTGGGTTAATCAGCCGTTCTCTACCAGGGTTCTACAAAAAGAATAAAGCCCTATGGAAAATTATTTTAGTGACTCATTTCTCAGTCCTCCCAGGGATGCTACATAGCTAGTTTCACTTGAAATGCATAAGAGAGAAGTTAGTTTATGATATACGATGGATGTCGGGAATTAGGGCAAAATTTTCTTGCAGAAATCTGGTGGAGAATGGCTGGTTGTGAAATATAAAAGTCCAGAGGTGGTAGTGAAGAGAACACAACCAAAGGCATGACCAATAACATGACTGGAATAATGAATGTCACTGGAGTTTTTGTGGAGTTTTCTACAACCTGATGGTTCAAGTGGAGTTGACCTATAATTTTCACAGCTATTTCTTTTTTCACGAGTTGTACCTACCTATCTATAATCTATCTATCTATCTATTTATCTATCTATCTATCTATCATCTATCTATCTAATGACTTATCTATCTATTATTCATTTACTTATTATTATTATCATTTTGCCACCATGAAGCCTTTCCTGAAATACCATTCTAGATTGATCTAGGGACCCCACTTCTGGTTTTCCTGTGTGCCTGCCCCCAAAATCTTCGTTACAACAATTGGCTTGTATTTGGAAATTATTTCTTCATTGGTCTGCTTCTGTAGACTGTAAACTCCTCATCCATATATTGCATTTACTTTAAACAGACTAGACAATATATGAATGCACACTGATCTGGGCTGAATTACTAGAAGATACTAAGAGACAGTGAAGGAAAGTTAACATAACTGTGAAGATTACACTCTTTAAGGATTAATAGGAAGGCAAAACGTGGAATTACATAATTTTTAGAATGTACTTTTATGTGAAACAATAGAATGTTCTGACCAAGAATGTACACAAAAACTTTCTGTATTGCTAATGGTCCTTATCACATCAAAATTTGTAAAATGGTTTTTCTTTCAATATAAAGACCGTGACTATATCCCAACAGTTTTCCAATATTTTAATGTATATTTTACAGAGGAAAATAAGCTTTTATTTTAATTTTCTCCTTAGGAATGTAAAACTATCATTGAACTCATGATTTCAAATGTAGTTATGTAGTCATGGAAATTGTAATAGATTTTGATACTATTATAGTACATGTTTTGTTATATGTTGCTTTCTCTTATATCCACTCTCTTTTGTCTATTTTTCAGCATACTGAATTAATAGTAAATATTCATAGGCTTTCTAGATTGATAGACTCTACTAAATTAAAAATTGTTTTCTTTGATGACTACATTCATCATATGCCTCATACTAGCCCTGTAACTTTCTTACTGCACATATCTATATTAAAACAAGCAACTTCATTTAGAGAGATTTGTAGAGAAATTAATTATATGTTTGTGTCATTTTAGGCTTGAACTTCTTATATGTAATTTGCTGCCTACCACTTTAAATCATTCAAAAGATAGTAATTCTTAGGAAAATGTTGATGTTAAAATTAGATACCAGAATTAATTTTTATGCTGAGAATCACCTTGGTCTAAAATCTTAATCATCAGTAACTTTTAAGCATTTTAAAATTTTCTTAATATTAAAAAGCTATTGACTCCACTCTATTAGACAGAATATCATGTCACCATTAGCTGAAGGACCAGTGGTTTTACAGGTATTAGAATTCAGAAGTACTAAGTGCTGAGTAAATTCGCTTCTTATTTTTAAAAATAAAAGCACTCTAATAGACTTTTGAACCTAGGAAGAGTTTAATTAAAGTATATTCAAAACATAAATATGAAAATGAGTTAGCATATCAAGAAGTAATAGACATATAATATTGTTTCAATCATCCCAAGTGTAAGAAGAAATGCTTTTAATATTATGAAATTTGACTAAAATTAGTTTATTAAAGATATGTGCTGAGGAAAACTGTGATACAGCTCACAGCTTCAAAAACAATTTTATGTCTTCTAACTTTTCCAAACATTGCAAGTTTTCTAGGGCTTTCTGGATTTTAAAAACATTGCTGATCTTTTCCCTCAATCTAAATTTACTGGAATAAGCATTTAGTGGAATAAGCATTAATAATTGACTTTTGAGTTATGTAAATAAGCTCACTGTTTCTTTATGCTGCACCTCTCTATTGTTCCCCCACATATCTGTCCATTGATGTTAATTTACAGTGTTACTCTCTCCTGCGTAATTTGTTTCTTGGTTTTTCTAAAATTGCTGCTATTTTCAACACATTTTTGAACATGTTTTATACCTTACATGTAGTTTCGTTTGCAAATTTTTTGTTATTATGGAATTTATCGAATGTTTAGTTTACCAAAAATTAAATATATGATACAGATAAGCCTATAGTATCAATTTTTTCCAGTTATAGAAAACTTAAGCATTTATAGTTGGACTAACTACTGAATGCTTAATTTACTTTAGTGTATTTCAGTCTTGGACTAAGCATGCAAAATGCTATAATCAATGGTAAATATTTACAGAGTGCCAGATACTCAGAATAAACCAGGTGAAATGCAAAAACTCTCCCAATCTCTCTCCCTCTCTCTCTCTCAGCTGTAATTGTAGAGATTTTTTTCTTAATATGTATCTTAATTTTCCGTATAATTGAGACTTTTCCCTTTTATTTGTTTTCATAAAATATATGAAAACTTTCTTTCATTGGTGACTTCTGCAGCAAATAAATTTCTGCCATTTTAGAAGCAGGAATAATTTAAGAAGCAGCAGGAAATACAGGGGATTTACTTCAAGCCATAAAACATCTCTTTTGTAGCATATTCTGCTTGGTAGCAGTGCTCAAGGGTTCCAATGGTTAACATATTGTCTAAAAGATTTTCATTGGTACTCTGAATTTGAGGACAGTAAAGTAGTTAGCACTCTGGACATAATGGGATTTCCTTTTTTGTTAATATTTTATTCTTAGCGTCCAACTTTGTGGACCATTTTCCTACAAAACATCTTTTTTAAATGACTATGCCATCACTTTTCTCAATTTGTGGAAAACATTTTTTTTGAAATATATTTCCTTTTGCTTATTTCTCATTGCTTAAAAATTCTAATTTTACTCAAATTAGGATTGAGCCTTCAAAAATGGCTTTTTTCCTTTAAATTCTAGATAGACATTACATAAATTAATAGTAAATGTTCATGTATATATCTGTGTGTATATATATATATATGCATGTATATGTACATGTATATATATATGTATATATCTGATACTAACTAAAGTCTGTTAGTATCTCACAGGCCTATATAGATGTGCATAAAGTGAAAGCCTCTTTTCTTTAGAAATTTCTCTATTTTGATAATTTTAAAACATAAATAGGGCCATAAGTAGTTTCATTTTCAAATTCTCTAACATGCAACCTCTCCTTCACTTTTATCCTCTAGGTTTAATTTCTCTTGGCATTTCTCAAAGTCTCTTATAAAATACTCTCCCTAAATACCTACTCATGTAACTTTATTCTTCAGTTTCCAAGCTTGTGAAATAAAGCTGTTAAAACTCCATGCCAATACTCTTAATTCTGTGATTCATAACACTGGAAACAAATGTCTCTGAATTCCAGAGCTCTTTCTTAAGTAGATGGCAGATTATACATGCGAAGCCACAGCTCAGGTGAAACTTTCTTAAGGCATTGGTTTTATTATTTTATGAATTATAATTTGAGAAACAGAGCTTACAGTAATACTTCAATGACAACTTAGGAAAATCCTTACTGTGAGATTCCAATAACATACCTGTAATGTTGGGCAATTGGTGTAAAATATGGGCTTTAACGTTTATTTATTTTTCTCCCCATGCGCCTTGCTGACCATCCTGTCACACTTTTCTCAACCATCCTCTGTCCTTTCCCAGATGATTTGGTTTCTTTCCTTACCTGAGATATATATGCCTCCTTATCCATTAGTGCTCAGATCAAAATTCTTCTGGGCAGAAGCTATGTCTTCTCCTCACCTTTGTATACCTGGCACAAAGTCTGGCAATAGTGGGTACAAAAAATTTCTTTTCAGAATTAAATGAGATAATATGTCTGGAGCAATTGACGTATATTAGTATTCCATGAAACCATTAGTATCAAATTAGCTCATGGGTATGTGTCTTGATTCTATAAATGGGAAAATATACATGTTATGAACCACTGAATTAGAATATTATCTGTTTACAATTCATAATATCACAGTTATCATGATTTATGCTTGATCCCAAATAGAAAAATTGAAACCACAATATTTTAGAGAATGTTTTGATTATATATGACAACATTCTAATGTGCACAGTTTTGGAAGAGAAAAATTACTAAAGTAGCTATATTAATTGGATATTTTCTGTATCAATGATTGTGAAAGTAATTGCCTGAATAAAACTTTATGTTATAAAAGCCTTAGTTTCTTTAATACAATTTTATTGACTCTTAATTTATGCAATAAATGTATTGAGGAGAAACAAATACATTTGGCTTTGTAAAATATAGGAGGTATTGGGTGTTAGATATGGATGGGCCACAATAGAGTGGGTCCAGAATCGAATGAGGTCCTCTCTGATGGACAAGAATTCCATCTTGGACTCACTCACACATGCCATTTATAAAATGAATGACTTCAATTTTACCTAGAGTAGAATTTACATTTTCCAGGAATTTATTATTACATAATAAATGTGAATATTATTAAAAGAAATAGATCAATTTATTGATTCAAAAGACCTCAGTTGCTTCTCTAGGACATCTGCAAACTTTATGTTTAGGTAACTTTTTTGGATACTTAGAAAGTTGAATCATGTTAATATTTGCTGGTAATTTTCATGAACTATATGCTGAAGAGATTTGAGAGTATTTAGTCTTGGATGCATTATAAATAATCATAATATATTTGTAGTAGTTTGACTTGTGGCGAAATAAAATGTCTTTTCCTCATGGAAAAACCATAATAGACTGTTAATTATTCCACTTATTCTGCTTTATTTTCTTGAGCCCTTTTGATAGGCACGAACAACTCACTTCCTCACTGTTTAAGAAATATTTTTACATTGTCATGCCGATAGATAATATATATATATATTTTTTTTTGTGAGGAAGACCAGCCCTGAGCTAACATCTGTTGCTAATCTTCCTCTTTTTGCTGAGGAAGACTGGCCCTGGGCTAACATCCGTGCCCATCTTCCTCTACTTTATATGGGACGCCGCCACGGCGAGGCTGACAGGCAGTGCATCGGCGGGGCAGTGCATCGGCGGGCGCCCGGGATCCGAACCGGCGAACCCCGGGCTGCCAAGCGCGGGCTAAACCGCTGCGCCACCGGACCGGCCCCTGATAGATAATATTTTTAAAGTGTTAAATGTGAGGTAGGGACCGGCCCGGTGGCGTAGCGGTTAAGTTCGCGCGCTCTGCTTCGCGGCCCCGGGGTCCACCAATTCGGGATCCTGGGCGCGGACTTACTCACCGCTCATCAAGCCATGCTGAGGCGGCATCCCACATAGAGCAACAGAAGGATGTACAACTATGACGTGCAACTATCTACCGGGGCTTAGGGGAGAAAAAAGCAAA